>PVKM010000907.1:0-90090 GCA_004027735.1 Carollia perspicillata | reverse complement strand
CAACAAAGCCCAGAGTGAGAAGAAGAAAGGAAATAATCAAGATCAGAGCAGGATTAAATGACATAGAAACTAAGAAAACAATCTAAGGGATCAATAAATCCAGTAACTGGTTCTTTGAAAAGATAAACAAAATGGATAAGCCCTTAACCAGATTCATCAAGTAAAAAAGAGAGCAGACCCAAATAAATAAAATCAGAAACGAAAGAGGAGAAATTACATCTGATACCACAGAAATACAAAGGATTGTAAGAAATTACTACAAAGAACTATATGCGAAGAAATTTGAAAGCTTGGGTGAAATGGACAAATTTCTAGAAATATATAATCTTCCAAAACTGAATTAAGAAGAAGCAGAAATCCTGAACAGACCAACAACAGCTGGTGAAATCGAAGCAATGACCAAAAGACTCCCAGGACACAAAAGCCCTGGACTGGACACTTTCACAGGAGAATTCTACAAAACTTCTGAAGAAAGACCTAATGCTTATCCTTCTCAAACTATTCCAAAAAATCCAAGAAGAGGGAAGACTCTCAAACACTTTTTATGAGGCCAGCACCATCCTAATTCCAAAATCAGATAAAGACAAAGCAAAGAAAGAAAACTGCAGGCAATATCACTGATGAACATAGACGCTAAAATCCTCAACAAAATATTGGTAAACCATATCCAGCCATACATAAAAAAGATCATACAGCATGATCAAGTGGGATTCATCCCAGGGATGCAAGGATGGTGCAATATTTGCAAATAAATAAACCTAATATATCACATAAACAAAAGGAAAGACAAAAATCATATGATCATATCAATAGATGTGAAAAAAGCATTTGATAAGGTATAGCACCCATTAATAATAAAAACACTCAGCAAAATGGGAGTAGAGGGAGCATTCCTCAACATAATAAAGGCCATATATGAGAGACCTACAGCCAACATCATACTCAATGGGCAAAAATTAAAGCTTTCCCACTAAGATCAGGAACAAGACAAGGGTGTCCACTACCACTTCTGTTCAACATAATATTGGAAGTTCTAGCCACAGTGATCAGATGAGAAAAAGAATTAAAAGGTAACCAAATTCGAAAGGAGGAAATAAAATGAGCATAGTTTGTAGATTACATGATAGTATACATATAGCATATATATACCCTCTAGACTCCACCAAAAAACTATTTGATCTAATAAATGAGTTTGGCAAAACAGGAGGATACAAAGTCAATACTCAGAAATTGAAGGTATTTTTGTACACCAACAACAAAACATCAGAAACAGAAATCAGGAAAAAAATTCTATTTGCTATAGAAACAAGAGAAATAAAGTACCTAGGAATAAATCTAACCATGGAGGTAAAAGGCCTGTACTCCAAAAACTACACAACACTGAAGAGAGAAATCAAGGAAGATATAAATAAATGGAAGCATATACCATGTTCATGGATTGGAAGAACTGACATCATCAAATGTCTATACTACCTAAACCAATTTATAGATTTAATGAAATTCCTATTAAAATATCAATGATGTATTTCATAGGTATAGAACAAATATTTCAAAAATTTATATGGAACCATGAGTAACCCTGAATAGCCACAGCAATTTTGAGAAAGAAAAACAAAGTAGGAGGGATCATAATACCTGATGTCAAACTATATTACAAGTCTACTGTAATCAATACAGCCTGGTACTGGTATAAGAACAGACACATAGATTAATGGAACAGATTAGAGAATCCAGAAATGAACCCATGACTCTATGGTCAATTAATATTTGACAGCAGGGGCAGGAGCATAAAATGGAGTAAAAACAGCCTTTTCAACAGATGGTGTTGGGAGATCTGGATAGATACATGCAAAAAAATGAAACTCGACCAACTTATACCATACACGAAAATAAACTCAAGAAGGATAAAAGACTTAAATATAAGTCATGACACCATATAAGTCCTAGAGGAGGACATAGGCAGGAAAGTTTCTGATATCCCATATGACAATATTTTAACTGACATGTCCCCTAGAGTTAGGGACTTAAAGGTAAGAATAAACAAATGGGACTACATCAAATTAAAAAGCTTATGCATGGCTAAAGAAAACACCAACAAAGTGAAAAGGGAACCAACTGTATGGGTGGATATATTTGCAAATGATACCTCAGACAAGGGTTTGGTCTCCAAAATATATAAAGAACTCACACTATTCCACACCAGGAAGACAAACAACCCAATTTAAAAATGGGCAAAGGACCTGAACAGACACTTCTCCAAGGAGGACATATAGAGGGCCCAGAGATATATGAAAGGATGCTCAGCATCACTGGCCATCAAAGAGATGCAAATTAAAACTGCAATGAGATACCACATCACACTGGTCAGAATGGCCATCATAAACAAGTCAAGAAACAGCAAGTGCTGATGAGGTTGTGGAGAAAAGAGAACCTACTGCACTGTTGGTGGGAATGCAGACTTGCCCATCCACTGTGGAAAACAGTCTGGAATTTCCTCAAGAAACTAAAAATGAAACTGCCTTTTATTCTGACAATTCCACTGCTGGGATTATACCCTAAGAATCCTGAAACACTAATTCAAAAGAATCTATGCACCCCAATGTTCATAGCAGTGTTATTTACAATAGCCCAGTGCTGGAAGCAGCCTACATGCCTGTCAGTAAATGAGTGGATCAAAGAACTGTGGGACACTTACACAATGGAATACTACACAGTAGAGAGAAAGAAGGAGCTCCTACCTTTTGCAACAGTGTGGATGGAACTACAGAATATTATTCTAAGTGAAATAAGCCAGCTATTGAAAGACAAATACTATATGATCTCACCTATAAGTGGAACCTAATCAACAAAACAAACAAGCAAGCAAGATAGAACTGGAGACACAGAAATAAAGAATAAACTGACAGTGACCAGAGAGTGGGGAGGGGGGTAATGGAGGAAAGAAGGGGAAGGGTTGTCCAAGGAACATGTATAAGGACCCGTGGACAAAGACAATGAGGGGAGGGCTGAGTGTGGGAGGTGGGGTTGGGAAGGGCAGGGGAGAGTAAAGGGGGGAAAATGGGGACAAATGTAATAAAACAACAATTAAAAAATTAAATTAAATTAAAAAAGAATATTCATGTGCAAAAAAAAAAATGGCCTGCCTAATGAGGAGCTAAGTGAAAGCCTTCTTTGCCACATCTAGCTCTAAAAGAGCTGGTTAATTGGCACGAGGGATGTTTCAAATTACTTTTGCCCTGGTGAGGTGAGTTGTGGGTTGGATGGACAGGCACTTCGCCCTGTGTGGACAGTGTAACAGCCCAACACTGCCCCCAGAGGCCTTTTTGGTCAACGCCGCAGTGTTCCATGTCTCAGCCTTGCGTGAGGCATTCTGGTAACACAGTCTGGCAAAGTTGTTGGCAGGATCTGCCGCTGTAATCAGGGTAAATCGCCGGGCTGGGTGGTGGGTACTGCTCCATCGAGGGGTAGCCAATAAGAAGAGGCATTGCCTGCTGAGAATTTCAAAGCCATAACCACGACGACTTGAAAAGCCCTCTGTTTTTATTGCCCCCTATGCCAGCAATTCTAAAGAATGTTGGTGAAAAATACTTCTTAAAATAGTGGTTTGTTGGTCTAAGTTCAAAACAACTGCTATAATTACTATTGAGATTTTTAGCCATGATTTTTGTATTTAAAAAAACTACAGAGAAAAGTTGGAAGTATGGTACAAGGACATTATTGTACAAATGAGTTTTTACCCCTGAACCGTTTGAGAGTAAGATGCTGACCTGTTGTCCCACCAACCCCAAATCCCTTAGTGTATATCCCCTACCAGCAAGGACATTTTCCCTGCATTAATTATACTACAGTCATCAATGTCAGCGAGTCGGCCTCGACCCAACAGCGCCACCCAATGCTCAGACCTGGTTAAGTCTCGCCAATTGTCCCAATAATGTCCTTTGCAGAAAAAGGACCCAGTTCTGAATCACGAGTTGCATTTAGCTGTGCTGTCTCCTTATTCTCCTTTTATCGAGGACCATTCCTCAGCCTTTCTTTGAATTTCAGGTTTCTAGACACTTTTAAAAATGACAGGCCAATTATTTTATAGCAGCTGTCCCCAACCCTTTGGACACCAGGGACCAGTTTCATGGAAGACAATTTTTCCAGACGGGAGTGGATGGGATGGTTTCAGGACAATTCAAGTGCATTGTGTTCAAGCCCACCTCCTGCAGTACAGCCCTGATGAGAACGGTCTGTGGCCTGGAGGCTGGGGACCCCTGTTTTATCGACTATCCCTCAATGTGGTGTGTCTGATGTTTCCTCAGTATGAGAGTCAGGTCATGCATGTTCAGCAGAGATGCCAAAGAAGTGATGCCGGGCGTGCTCTTCTCATTTGAATATTAATAAGTTTGAATAATCTCTAAAATGGAAATTTCTCCTTTTTAATTGTTCATGTCAGGAAAATCATGTTTAAATAACCACCGTTTTTGCAAGATTGTACTGAAAATGATTTTGTGGTATAGAAGAGAGACTGTTACAAATGGCCTGGCTTGGTTACCAAGTGTGTTGGGTATACTGCTGAACGCAGACATCATCGTCACATCTTTTAGGTGAGGGACAGACTGTTGGACTGCACTGGGCTTTCCACCACGGGTAACATAGCAGCACTTTGCTGGCTTGCTAATAAATACAAACGTGACTGGCAGAGTCGGGCTGTCTCTCTGGGACCTGGCAGTGAGGTCGTGGTGGGAGAGGTCTGCATCCCCTGCCACCTCTGACCACTGGGGGCTGCAGTCCCTACAAAAAGACCCAACAGTAACGAACGGCCAAAGGGGCTCAGGCCTGGCGGCAGAGGTATGGAACGCCTGTAGCTCTAGCTTTCCTCAAAGGCTATCCGACTAGGGAGAGTTTCTAGAGATTGCAGTGGGAACTTGAGCGAGGGAAAAGTGCTACCAGGATCCATAGACATGTCTGTGTGTGTCTCTGTGTGTGTGTGCGCGCACATACATATGAAAGACGGCATGACCCACCCTCCATATTCACCCCGTCTCCCCAAATGACTTTTTAAAATTTCCCTGGATGAAAAAAGTCTTTAAATGGAAACGTTTTGCCGATGCAAAAGAGGTGAAACAAAGAACAGCAGAAGCACTAAAAGGCATAAAAATCAAGGAGTTCAAGCACTGTTTGAACAGTAGGAAAAACGTCTCATAGGAGTACTGCATCAAACGGAGAGTACTTTGAAGGTGACTGAAGTTTAAACATGTAACAATGAATATACAATTTTTTATAAATAAATTCCGTTTTTTGGGGTCCCCCCTCATGTATGTACTGGCTTACCCTGGCGTGACTGGACTGGAATACAATAGAACAAAGTCCATTAAAAACAGTGGTTGACAGAGACAAAGTGAAATCGAGGCAAACAGAGGAGCAGTACTTGCAGCTAACCGGGGGCAGGCAGAGGGTCGTCCTATGGACAACAGACAGGGGCAACACCAGGTAATGACGGGGGACCTCCGGCAGACCAGCCCTGGGGAAGGTTCCTGGGGGGACGGAGCCTTTTCAGAGGACACTTTTGTTCTTGTGTGAGTGAACTCACTTCCTAGTGACCTCGCCCTGGATACCATGCTCTGGTAGATGGGATCACAGTACAGCAGCGGCAGCAGGACGGGTGCCCATTTTTGGACAGGTCTGCAGCACAGTGCCCAGAGAGGAGACACGGAAGGCCAGGACGCATGGGGACAGATTCTGGTCCGCTCCACTCATGATCGGATACGTGGATCGGGGGCCAGACATACTTTTATCGAAAAGACTGATAAAAATGAAATATTCTGATAATTCAGAAGGGTACCAAGAAACTGGCATTCACTGAGCCATTCAATGAACCACAAGCTGCTTCGATGGGCACAATGTTTTTAAAAACCTACACGATGCGGGGAGGGAGGTGAGGGGTGGAAGGATCCAGAGAAAAGGGAAGAGGGCTCAGGCACATGGACGACAGAGTGGTGATTGCTGGGGGGAGAGGGGTATAAATGGGCCAAACGGTAACGGAAATAATACAATCAAAAATTTAAAAATTTAAAAGAGAGGGGTGGTGGCATGAGTGGGTGACAGCTAAATAATATGAAGTTTTCCTTGGGGGCAACCAAAATGTTCTAGAATAAACTGCAAGGACAGACGTGTGGCTCTGTGAACACACTGAGGGCCACCGAGCTCTGCACTGTAACCGGGTCGACTGTACATGGTATGTGAACTGTACTTCACAGTTTTTACAACAAAGAAAAGGAGATTTAAAAATAACATGATAGGAAAAATGCCTTAAAAATAAACTTAGATGTTTCTATAGGAGGAATGGTCATATTATGATTTAAAACAATGGGGAAAATATATGATGGCAAGATAAAACAAAAATGAATTCCCCACCACTATGCTGTTTTGCACACACATGTCACATGGAACCTTACATGGAATAGAATAGATAAAAAGGTTTAAAAAATGAATAGAAGCAAATCAGCTACACTGGGGAAAAAATGACACAGAAGTTTTAACCCAACAATTTCACAAGTGCACACAAAACTTTGGTTAAGGATTACTACAGCGTGATGTGCTTTAGGGAACTACTGGGGATTTAGTTAAATAAATTATAATAAATCCAATGTACAAGGGTGGGCAAGGTAGGTTTCCAGTTGTAATACAAACAAGTGATAATACCAAAATAAACCATGTGTTTCATGTACTCGCTTTTGCCCACCCTGTATATTTAGGACAAATCCTGTGTACGACGCTACAGGCAACCAGTTAAAAAAAGGAGAAAATGTTTTTGTGCTATCATGGAACGATATATTGTTAAACGAAAAAGGCAAGATGCAGAACCAGCACGCTCACATAGTTCCACCTGTAATGGAAATGTATCTGTGCTTCTATCTCTCCCCCCTCAGAGGCTTGCATGCCTCAGTTACAGGACTCGGTGTCCAGCACACACCCGCAGATAGATGCACCCAACCAACTTCTACCGCTGGCTTGCAAGCATGATGAGTAAAACATGTGCACATTACTACCGTAATTAAGGAGAAGGCGGGTTTTGTCCGGTGGTCAGAGATGCCGTGCCTCTTCTGTCTCACCTGTGCTTTTACTCACGTGAGTGGCAGGATGGCGCATGGGCCTGGTGCTCTGTCTGGGGGCTCGGGGACCATCGGTTCCCATCCTTGAGCTGCCCTGGGACGCACTGCTGCCTTCAGTAAATCGGGAGCAGCGCAGACCTCAGTTTTCTGTCTATCCTCTTGTTTCGGGTAAATCTTCAAAAATGTATCTATTCACATGTTTGGCTGACAGAGATGAATGGAGGCTAATGTGATACTAGTAGACAATACCTGGAATCTTTCATTTTTTTTCTTTATTTCTATTCAGGTGAAAACATTTGGTCTTTCACCATGAGAGGCCAAAACCATAGTAATAAATCCCTAGCACCCAAAATGCTGAGAAAATAATATCTAAAGTAACAGGATTGTGATTTATCAAGAAAATGTAATACTTCCAATTCATGAGCATGAGTTTGGAAAGCAAAAACAGAATTAGAATCTGTTGTATCCATTAAATAATTGAGCATACATGTGTATGAATATTCAGTGTACATATGATGTTAAAATACCTAAAATATTATTACAGCTGTATTTAGAACACCTGCAGACATATTCCACGTAACACAAAGCTACCAGTCTACACCCTACGAGTGCCAAGCTCAAGGTCGGATTCTGGCCCTTGGCACAAAGGTAGCAGTGATTGCTGTGGGGCCGTTTGGAAAGCAGGCTTAACTTCAACAACAGTTCACAAATCACGTGAGGGGGGAAAATTCAGTGAATAAGATCAAGTTTCTTTAAACAGACACTCCAAATGTCTGGTGAATAATTACAACTTTTTATTGGTTTGCCAATGAGGTAGCAAATTTGGTGGTTAATAGCACTAGACTTAGACTGGAGAGAAGGGTCTGACCCTACGGCTCACGGACAAAAAGCATGAGAAATGATATTATGTTGCTTTTTATGTCCCAGAGTGTGCTTTAGATATAGCACTTATAAAACAAATAATTTAAATGTGATGACATGATATTATGCATAACTAAGTGGTACTATTAGAATAGTCACTGTTAAGAGCTGAGTTGTGCTCCCTTTCTCTGGAATTCCTGTGCTGAAGTGCTAACCCTCAGGACCTTTGGAGAGGACTTTTACGGAGGTAATTAAGCTAAAATGAGGTTGTAACTGGATTAGGGTAGATCCTAATCCAGTATGACTGGCATCCTAATAAGAAGAGATTAGGACACAGGCACCTAGAGATGAAAGAGCATGTGAGGACACAGGGAGAAGACGGCCATCTATACGCCAAGGAGAGGGGCCTCAGGAGAAACCAACCCAGCTGACAATTTGATCTCAGATTTCAGTCTCTGGGGTTGTGAGAAAATAAATTTGCGTTGTCTCAGCCTCCCAGCTTGTGGTCTGGTCACTGTAGTTACATACTGATGGCAGCAGATCTCGCAGTTACATAAAAGATTTCATTGTTTCTTTGAGAGATGGAAGTAAATAAAAGGATGATGCTTTCAAGGAAAAAAATTAACTTAAAAATTACCCATTATCTCACTCAACAAAGAAGAATGGAATTTCCAGTTGCATAATCCACCTTAGCTGTCCAAGTTGTGTGAATTCTTTACACTCTGCTAGGAATTTCCCATGTCTTCCTACCCAACATTTTGATGCCTACCTTATACTCTCATGTGGATGCACTATAATTTATATGCCCTTGTACTGGACACTTAGTTTGTGCTACTTATATATTGTTTTATTTTTTTTCAATTAGGTTATGTTCCTAGGTGTTAAAGGTTATTGTCTTTATGCTGTGGGTTTTCTTTCTTTTTTTTCTTGTTTTTGTTTTTTGATGCCAGGGATCCTATAACAAATTGGTTGCCCTCTAGTGCCCTCTAGTGGCAATGTCTTTGTCCAGACTTGTCAGGGCTCAGGGACACACAGGAGGTGAACAGGGTCAGTCTCCTGAAACTTGCTACCTGGGATCCAGGCCACACTGCCCCCTGCAGCCCTATTCTTTGTTTTTCTTTCCTTAAGACTCACTCTTTTTTTTTTGGATGAAAATGTCAAGAAGGAGGGGCTGAGGATGGACAATGAAGGGATCATGGACCAGGAGCAGCCATGGGTGTGAAAGGCTGTCTCAGCAGGCCTGTGCAGTGCCACCAGAGCCCTGTGACCGAATGTGAGCTTGCACTGCAAAAGCAACAGCTTGCCTTGACATGCTTCCTGGGTGCCAGCCACCTGGTTTACCTTGCCTGCCTAGACAGGTATTGTCACCCATTGTTGCCACTCTCCTAGGTGTCCAGTAGGTAGCCTAGTCTCCATTTGCAAGGAGCAGATGGAGCTGAGAAAGAGTAACTAACTGATCCAAGGCTGTTGAGGAGTGGGCCAGGCCCTCCACAGACGTTACTGTGGAATATTCCTCTGGTCCACAGTTCCCAGGGAGGGCCTTTCTGGGAGCTGTCAATTAGTACAAAAAATAGGAAATTCAAGACTGCCGCATTCTGTCCCTTTAATGATTAATGACAAGATTCCATTTCCCATGGTTCATATGCTATGGTCTATTTTATAAAAGTGCCAAAGTCTTAAAAGCTTGAGACCTCAGAAGAGACTATTTATTAAACTTCATGCCACGATGTGAGGGCAGACTGGCAGGTGCGTTTTGCTCCCTGCAGGTGTGTAAACAGCTTATGCAGGGACATGAGATGTGGCCAAGGGAAGATAAAGAGCCTTTTCGAACTGCCAGGAATTCTGAATGATGCATCACAAAACAGAAAGATTTCTTACCATGGTCATGTTTGAAGTGCACTGATATCTTACTTATCTGTGGGTCAAACTTTGGAAACACAGCTCCCAAAATGGATTATAGGAGGCGTCAAGGAAGGGAGACAAGGGCAGAAGCAGGAAGGCCAGGCAGGCGGTTGCAGTCTGGTCCCTGGGCCTGGCCTGTGTTCCAGGCTCGCCGGCATGCCGGGGGCATCTTCTCACCTGTGAAAGGAGGAGGCTGGGGGCACTGCTATGGCTGACCTGTGTTCACCCTAAATTCATATGTTGCATCCTACTCCCCTGCACCTCAGAACGTAACCATGTTTTGAGATGGGGTCTTGGAAGAGGTGATTAAGTTAAGACGAGGGCTTTAAGCTGGGACTTTAATCCAATATGACTGCATCCTTATTAGACAAGGAAGAGACGGCAGGGATACGTGTGCTCGGAGGCCATGTGAGGATACAGGGAGAAGACGGGCATCTGCAAGCCGAGAGAGGGAGGCCCCAGCAGAAACCGCCCTCTGGCGCCCTGATCTGGGCCTCCCATCTCCAGAAGCGTGGGACCACGTTTCCGTCGCTGCAACCTCCAGTCCGCGCAGAGTTACGCAGCTCCAGCGGACTGACGCAGGCACTAAGTGCACGCCGCCTCTCTGCTCCACATGCCAGGGCTCCGTGGACACCAGAATGGTGGCCCAGGCAATCCAGAAGGGTTTCTATCCTGTCCACAGTCTTCTCTTGAAGTAGACAGGGAAGGGCATCCCACTTTTTATTATGCTTTCTTCCCCAAATGGACCCCTAAAGAGATAAGCTTCACCTACAGAGAAATGTGCTTTTTGTAAAATCACTCACTCCCCAGTGATGTGAACATAAATAGCATTATCAGTGCTTGGCATTCGTATGTATTCAGTTTAGAATTTTCTTCAACAAACACTATTACCTTGTTTAATCTGCCCAGGAAATTTCACCTACTTTGCCCAGGTAAAGCAGGTGTCTCTTCTGTGACTCTATGAAATAGGCCATGGAGGCTCAGAGGGGGTTGGTCACTGGTCTGAGGAGACACCAACTAGAAGGTGAAACTCAGTAGCGCTCTTTTGAGTGATATGATTCCACTCTGCCTCATGTTTGGGAAGAAGAAAAGCAAAGAAATATAAGGAAAAACAGATACAGAAATCTCAGGTTAAGTTCCATTTTCATGATAAATACTTTGTGCCATATCTATGTATTCTTCAAGACAAAGGATGAGTATTTCAAGACATGGATAACAAATGATGCCGTGTATGAATATAATTGTAATGCTTCTGAGTAACTCCTCCTCGGCTTGGGAGGAGAGAAACACATGGATGATTTGTGGGGTCAAAAGAGGAAAAAGGAAATGGATTTAAGAGGTGGTTATAAAGACATGTTTTGAAAGGAACAGGAAATACTGTCTACAGGAGAACTAATGACTACTGCCCATAAATAGGAAATGGCTTTATGGGGAAATGGTTTGGCCTGAGCTTGCTGCTTCCTTTCCTCCACATTGATTTGGGCTTACAGAGCTTTCAAAGCCCAACCTCCATGGCACCTGGGACTGCTGGGCTGCTGGGCCCAGGTGCCATTCACAAGACCCCTCTGTGAGAAGACTTGTATAAGAAGCACTATTCTGAGAGACACGGGGAGTGCTGACGGTGCCTGGAGCGGGTAACCCATCTCGTAGCGGCTCCCTCTCTCCAGACATGCACCACTGGGTGGGGAGGCACTGCCTTGGAGATTACTAACAGAGGAAACATCCTTGGTACTTAAAACCTATAAGGACGTCCTTCATGTCCAGCGAGCACTCAGTAAACACGTGCTGTGGGAGCAGGCTGGCCCAACACACCTGGACCAGGCTGAAGGCTGTGAGGTGGGCTCAGGACCAGTGTGGGGGTGTTGGGGTGCATCTGGCTTCATGAGATGGTCAAGGGAAAGGAGGAGTGACTGAGGAATCCTGGAAGGTGAGAATAGAAAGCACAGCGAGTTAGAGAAAATAAAATGAAATCCAACTGCAACCAGATGAGGAGTCATGCTGACCCCTTTTCAGGGCAGGAAACAGGGGCCAGACACACAGCCCACACCGAGCCAGAACAGTAGTGTAGAAGGTTCTAGAGGTAGCCTGCCTGGCTACCAGGTGTGAAACATAGAAGCAGAGACACTTGCACCTGTGGCGTTTCTTAGCACTATGCAGAAAATACCACGGCAACTGTGTGGCTGGACAGTGTGACGTGAAGGAATGGACTCTTGTTTTGGTTCATTGTCCCACCTCCTGGCGATGCTTTCCGACTATGAAACCCATGTTCGTGGGCACAGTTCCTCCGGCCAGAGACAGAAGGCTCCCTGGTGACACAGGCACAAGGGGTTACACAGCCCTGGCTGTGTAGGTCAGGCTTCTGTGGGAGGCGTGTGCCAGATGTGAGTGGTTTTTGAAGTGACTTTGAGCAAATTCAGACCCAGAGAGTGCCAACAAGAGCCTGTAAGGAAAAGAGCCCACGCACACATGGGCACCAGGATGGCTGCGGGGGACCGAGCAGCTCTTAAGGCAAGTTACAGGGTATCTGCAGTTAGGACACTCTGGTCACTTGGAAGAACAGGTCCTGTCTTCCCCCGCTGTCTTTACACAGGGTGAGTTAGAGCTCCTCCAAGTGCTGTGACAAGGGCACAGGCTGTGGTGTGGACCAGCCGTGGGCTTGATGCTCCGGTGCTGGGGATTACCCCCTCTAGGCCTCCGCCTCCTCATTTGTAAAACGGGGTGGCAGCAGAAGTTACCTCCTAGGGCTAGGAGGTTTCAGCAGGATGATTCGGAGTTGGCTTCCTGCCTGCCCTCGGTTAATCAGTGAGCGTTAGCTGTGCACTGTTTGCAAGGGGGTCTACGGAATCACTGCAGCTTTACAGATGGAACTGTTTCCCGCCCTTCCTGAATGCTAAGGCGGGACCCAGCGTAGGAAGCACAGACGTCTCGCACTGGTACTGCACGCTGCGGAAAAGACGCGCTGCTCCCACTACGCATCGCTTCCGTGTAGTTACTGTGCTTCCGCCTGCAAGCACGTGCCTGTTGTTCGAGGAAACGGTTCCGGGTAAGGACCTGTGACCATTGTCCTGAGTCTCAGAGACTAGGGGACAGCTGCTTGCATCCAACCCAAAGCCAGAGATAACCGTGTCCACCTTGTGTCACTGCACAAGGGTGGCCAAAGGCACTCCTTACTGGCGAAGGCCGGTGTCACGATGATCTCCATCAGAGTCTCTAGCTGGTTAGGATAGTACATGTTTGTTTTCTAAAACACAGTCACAGGGAAGCAAGAGGGTATCTATCGCTCTAGGTTCCAGAAGATGCAAATATTTGTTTCTCTTCACAGTTTTCTGGAAAAAGGCCTTGGGCAGAGAGGAAGGATAGCAGCCACACTGCAAGGGGCTGAGACTTTCTGTGTGCTGGATGCTCTCCACATGGAAAGGGTCACCGAACGTCACAAAAACTCTGCGAAGTGGGTGCAATTCCTACTCAACATTCCCATTTTCCCTAAGAGAAGCCTGAGCAGCAGAACCAAGTCAGTTCAGATCTGTGGCTTTCTCGAGGTCACACTCATAATGGCCACGTGGTCCAGTCCCAAGCGGGCATCGGAATCATGTCAGGGGGTGTTAAAGCACAGACTGCTGGGCGCACCCCAGAGCTTCTGATTCAGTGGGTTGGCACTGGTGGCTCAGCCTGAGAATCTGTGTTTTCAACAAGTTCCCAGGTGCTGCTGCTGCTGCTGGTGGCCCAGGGACCACACACTGAGAACCACCCCTGTAAGCAAAGGCAGACTGTCTGAGGACCCTGTTCCGGCGCAGGCACTGGAGTGGGGTGCCTGATCCAGGTGGGGTGTAACGATGATCAGAGGTGGGGTGTGCTGGAGCATGTGCATTTAGAACAAGCCCCAGCTGGTCCATGGACCTGTCTGAACAGCAAGGCCCCAGTGCTTAGGGCTCAGATCCCAGAGCCCTGCCTCTCTTGCTGTGCAGCCTTCACCACCTGCACCGGAGCAGAGGGCAGACAGTGTCCGTTATTGTCTACAGGACCTGCCCATTGCTGCCACTCTGAACTCTAGGCCTGCCTGTTCATTCTCAGCTGGCTTGAGCATCCAGTGTGACCCTGGGCCTGTATGTGCCTTTCTGGAGAGGTCGAGTCCCAGGACACTGCCTTTCCTTCAGGGTTCCTGTGTGGGACTTCGCATCATCTTCACCTTTTCATTGGAGTCATATCCCCCTGGCACCCTGCCCCCTGGCACCCTGCCTCCAGGCAGTAAGGAGACTGGCACTGCTCACAGCCATTCTCTCCTGCCCAAGTCCTTCATGACTCCACACCATCACCTGGACGGACGAGTCCCCTGGTGAGCTCCCCCTGCCGGGCTAACTGAGGAAGAAGAAACAGGGATTGGGTATAGAAAAGGGAAATAGAGCGGGTGGCAGAGCAGGAACAGAGGCCTTTGCACTGAAGTTTTGATGGGAAAAACAAACTGAAGAGAAGTAGATTCAGACCTAAATAAATTGCTGAGCCTGTTGGGAGCAGGGAGCTGAGAAACCAGAATGAGGAGCAGTTGGCTGAGAGGCAGGGCTGTCTTGGGAGGAAAGGGTCACCAACAGGTCCAGTCAGAACACACTCCATCCAATGGATGGAGTCAGAACTCCATCCATTGCCTTTTGGATGGAGAGGCAGACACAAAAATAAAAGTACTGTCTCTGAGCAGGCATGGGGGCAGAGTGCTCACAGAGAAAGCTGACAGGGTTCTGGGACCTGAGAGACCCCTGTTCGAAGCAACTGCTGGACGGCTCATAACCCTGGCGAGTCAATGCCTTTTTCAGAACCTTGCATTCCTGTGAAATAGGCACAATACAAGCTAACTTGCAGGGTTATTGGGAGAATTATAAACATGTATGTACACTCCTGGACATCTCACAGGCATGAGGTAAATGGTGACTTGATCATGAATGATACATGCGTAGACCTCAAGCACCTGGTGAAAGTCCCAGGAAGGACAGTCTGGAGTGCCTCCAGTGGGTAAGGGATGGAAAAAGAAATGAATTTAAACATGCAAAATGGCATAATGTTATTTTTATTTGGCCTGCTTCATTATTTTATTTTAATAAGTACAAAAGTATTTTTAAGAGTTTTCCTTGTAAGCTCTGTCTGTCTCCCCCAGTAATTTTTCCCATGTGCCCTTAAGTCCCTGGAATACAATCTCTTGCACAAGGTATTCAGGAAACTGACCCTGACTGCTAAGCACAGCCCAACCCCCAAAGGGCCTTGGCCTAGTGGCAGAAAGGGAGAATCAGGTGGATAAATGCAAAGTGACGGTGATGCGACCACGACCATGGCACTGCACGCATGGAAGTGGAGAAGCAGTGAAGCAGGAGTTCCTCCAAAGAGGAATGACCCTGCCAGGGCGCCGAGGAGGAGACAACAGACTTTAGTTTCCCAGGAAGCTCGGGGAGGTTGGCGGGGTGGGCGAGGGAGAGGCCAGTTCGGGAGCAGGCAGTGAAGCAGGCAGAACTTCTGAGGAGGACATGGAAGGGGCGTGGCAGGGGCGTGTATGGGAGGGCACGCAGCAGTCCCACCATGCCATGCTAGAAATGTTTGAATTCTGCTTAGCCTGTGAATGGTATAAAGCCACTGGAGGATCTTTCTCTATCATAGTGCTTTAATTTTTATTTTTTGCATGTGACAAAAAATTCAAGCAACATGGAAAGGAAGGTGGTAAACAGTGATTTCCCCTCCCACCCTAGGCCCCCTAGCTAGGGGCAACTGTTCTTCTTGTCACAGGCAGACATGTTTCTCGTAACTGGTGGATTTTAATCATAGAAATGATAGAGGTTGGACCTATGGGCAAGCAGAGAGGTAAGGGGGCTAGTGAGGGAGGTTTTGGCAAGAGGAGAGGCTAAGTCACTATATAAATGAGGAGGAGAGAACAGAATGAGGATGGACTCCCAAATTCTTGTCAACAGGACCTGGTGACTCGCTGGACCTCAAGTACGAAGAAGAGGGAGTGGTAGAGTTGAAGATGACCCCAGCTTTCTGGATCCCTTTACTCTGTGGACTGTGGTCTCAATAACTGAGCCGAGGATGATGGTTTAGCCTGCTGTGCCCTTTTCTGTCTTTTACTGATCATTCATGAAGTTTTAACCCACACGGCTGCCCCCTGGAGACTCCATCTCCTGGCCTCCCTAGTGGCTCCCTAAGGCCTGTGCCTCTGCTTGGGTCAAAGGGATGTGAAGAAGTGACATGGAAACATCTGGATCATATTCTGAAAGGAAGCTGCATGCCCTCTACTCTCTCTCCTTCTCGTTCCCTCAGACTGAAATGCGCTCCTGCCTACATCGGCCTTGACCACAAAGGCTTTGGGAGTAGTGGAGCAGAGACACGTGGCCAACTCTGGGCCTCTCATTTTTGGACCATTACATGAAAGAAAAATGTCCCTCTATGTAATTTATTCCATATTTATATGAGGAGGGTCCCCCCAAATGGAATTTATTTATAAACAATTGTGTATTTCTTACATGTTTAAACTTCAGTCACCTTTAGAGTACTCTCCATCTGATGCAATACACCTATGAAGACATTTTTTCCACTGCTTAAAAACAATTTTTGAACTTGTCAATTTTGATGCCTTTTAGTGCTTCTGCTAGTTTTTGTTTCACCTCTTGCACATCAGTAAAACATTTCCGTTTGAGGATTTTTTCATTCAGGGAAACAAAAAAAAGGCACTTGGGGTGAGACCTGGTGAATAGGGATGGTGGGGCACAGGGGTCATGCTGTTTTTGTGAACAAAACAAAAACTGCTGAACATTCAGTGCAGTGTGGGCAGGTGCACTCGTAAATGGCCCATCATGAAATGGGAAAACACGTTGAGTCTTCAAAAAAAATTCACAGAAGCTGAACACAGCCCCTCACAACAACGTCAGCTGGTGCACTGATACAGATGGGTCCCCAGAACACTCACATAGTGGGGAAGCCTATACTACAAGGGGCCTGCCGTCCAGAAGATAGTACCTGATTTTCTTGGTCTCCCCTTCATATAAACTCCATACATCAAGGACCTCTTTGTTATAGCAGCTTAACTTGTACTTGAACTAACTTAGGTACATAGGAGAAGCAGAGATTTTTGTTTTGTTTTGTTTCACTCTGAGGTGGGGAGTGTGGGGTGGCTGGCAATAAAGTGGTTAGACCATGAAGAGTTGTCCTGCCTATGGTTTACCACAAGGTTACCTCGAGAGAGACCAGGGCTAGGGACATGGATTTTGGTGGAGTGGATTAGGCAGTGGTTAAAGATGAATGGTAGATGAGATCAACAGAGATCATGAAAAACTAGAGGAAAAGAGCCTAGAGCATCATCTAGGACAAATACTTGAAGGAGAGAGATGCTTCATTTTTGTTACAATTATTTGCTAACCTACCTGTTTTCTCAACTGATTATACTCTTTGAATTCATGGATTATAGCCTTCTCAGACCTGAATAACACACCTAGAACACTTTATGCAGAAAAAAATGTTCAAAATTCTCTTAAAAATATCACTCTTGAAAATTTTTATATTTTAGCAATAGATGTGCTTTCAATTTTTCTTCTCATGACTGTAGGCTCAGGCCATCCCAAGTCTGCCTTTAGGTGCTGGGATTTGAAGGGAAGATCACAAGCATAGGTGGGCGGTAGGTCAGGGGGACTGGGGCGAACTTGAGAGAGTTTGCCCCCAGTGTGCCCAGGTGAAGAGGCAGTTGCCATTCAGTCAAAAGAAAAACAACATAATACAAAATGGGCAAAAAGACACTTCACAAAAGAAGACATCAAAGAGACAGTTAGCACATAAAAAGTGCTCGGCATTACCAGTGATCAGAGAAATGCAAATTAAAGCCATAATGAAATACTCCTCACACCTACAAGAATGGCTAAAAAAACAACAAAATATTACAACAATACCAAATGTTGGCAAGAATATGGAGGAACTGAAACTCTCAACATTGTTGGGGACAGTGTCAAATGGAACAACCATTTCAAGAACTGTCAGTGTCTCCTGATGTTAATTCACATCTGCCCTGTGACTCAGTAATTTCTCATGTAGGAGTTTACCTGTGAGAAATGAAAACATCTCTGTCCAGAAAAAGACTTGTGCAAGGATATTTGTAACACTAACATAGTGGAGACAGCCCAAATGTCCATCAGCAGACAAATTAATTTTGGTATATTCATGCAGATAGAATACTACTCAAAAGTAAATAAAGGAACAAATTACTGATATACTCAGCGATGAGGATGAATCTCTCATGTAGAACAAAAGCATCTAGAGACAGAACACTCTATACTGTCTAATCCCATTTATATGAACTCAAAAAATAGGCACAACTAAGCTATGGTGCAGGAAATAAGAAAGTGGTCACTTTAGAGGTAGGCCCTGGAAAGAGGTCTGAGGGAACTTTCTGGAGTGATGTAAATATCTGATATTTTGTTTGGGTGTATGGATGTATTCAGAGCCAAAGATCATCAAGCTGAAGGTTTAAAATACAATTTTTAAACAACAGAATAGTCTTTTATATTATTTTCCCACATATTTGCTATTTTGATCATCTTAATTCTTTCCTGTAGATCTAAGTGTCTCATTTCTAAAGGACATTTTCCTTGGATATAGAGTTCGGGGCTGACAGTTTCCCCCTTTTATAACACTTTAAAAACACCATCCCACTACCTCTGGTCTAACGGTATCAGCTATCATTCACATCCTCATCCCCTCTGTGTGATGTGTGTCTTTATCTAGTTGTTTTTAATATTTCTTTTTTTTTGCTTCCCAGCAGTTTGACTGTGATGTGCTCAGGAGTGATTTGTCTATTTGTATTCATTCTGTTTAGGGTTCACTGAGTTTCTTGGGTCTGCAGGTTGCTCTGTTAAAACCAAATCTACAATGCTTTGGTCATCATCATTTTTTCCAAATATTTTTTCTCCGCAATCTCTCTTTTTTTGTCAATCCAATTATGCCTCCATTAGACTGCCTAATGTAGTCCTATGGTCACTGATGCCCTGCTCACTTTTTAAAAAATATTTTCTTCTCTCCGTTCTTTTGATTAGATGTCTGTTGATGTCTTCAGTTAACCGACTTTCTCCTCTGCTGTCTCCAATCTGCTGCAAAGCCCATGCGGTGATTTTTCATTATGGAGGTTCTGCTTTTAGGTTCTAACATTTCCATTTGATTCTTTTTTAAAGTTTTAATTTCCATGTTGCACTTGTCTACTTGTTTACTCATTATGCTCCTCTTTTTCTAGAAGTGGCTGAACATATTTGTAACAGCTTTTTAAATATCTCATTTGCCAGTTGCAGATGAGACATCTGGGTTATCGCAATACCCGTTTCAATTGACTTCTTTTTTCCTTTTGATAATGGATCCTGCTTCTCTGTATGCCTAATTTTTAATTTTTAAAACTTACACATTCAACATTGTGGACAATATATTGCAGGGAGCTTGTATTGCAATGGCTTTCTTTAACAGGTGTTGGATTTGTTGGCAGGCAAGTAAATTATTCAGCTGCTTTGATTCTGTCAGGTGTGGGTTTATTCTTCACTAGGGTCTGTCAACTCCAGTTTTTCTCTAGTCCTGGAGGGACCCTTATTCTTTCTTGTTACACCTGGCCTTCCTCAGGCCTTGACTGATTGCTCAAGGTGCTCGGGGATATCTCTCCACTTTGGCTGGGCTGGAATTCCGTCCCCTGGCACTGCACGACCTCTCATAGTTCCAATCAGCTCACAGTCCTGCATCAGCCACCCTCTGCCAAGTCTCTCTGTGCACCCACAGCCTGCCCTTCATCTAAGAACACGTGGGGCCCTGCTCTGCTCAGCCTACCCCTTCTTCTTCAGTGGCTGGCCCCACAGTTCCTAGGTACTTTAATCATCTTGAACTCTGGTATCTGCTTCTTCAGATCAGCGAGATGGTGCTCATTTCTTACAGCACTTCTCTGGGCTGTGGCCTGAGAAGTGGCCCTAGGCAGAGAGCTGGGGCTAATGTGGGACTCAGTGTGTTTCCCTTTTGTTAAGAATCACAGGCTTGCATTGCTCATTGCCCAGTGATTGAAAACAGCTGCCTCATCTACTTTGTCTGTTTTACAGTCGTGTAGAATGCAATGTTACATCCAGTCTTAGATACTCTGTCCTGACTGGAAGCAGAGTCTGGGCAGGAGTTGTTGGTAAAAGCTCCCAGGTGACTCTAGCAGGCTTCCATTCCTTCCATGGGAACCGCTGACAAAGAATGAAGGTCCTCAGTAAGCAAGAATCATGCAGGTGGTTGCCCAATGCTCTCTCTGGAAAATGCCAGTAGTGTTTACAGCACATGATTGATTTTGGGCCATCAGCAGTTTTCTGATTACAGTTTTATCCTTCTAGGTAGATCTGCCTCTAGGAAGATCTATTTCTCATCATAAATTAATCATAGGCATCTCCTTTTCTAGATCAGGCTCTAGCAGACGTAGTTAAAAGATATTTCCCAGACAGAGCCGTTCTCAGTGTCCTAATGGGGAAGGGAGAAGAGGCTGGACCCCAGTGACGACACCAAGGTCCACACCACACTTCGCTGCCAGCCTAGTCTCTCCCTCTGGAACCATTATCTGATCAGCTGAACTCTGATCACATTCTTCATCATCAGATATTTTTATAAAAGAAAACAGTGCATTAAGGACCAGATTGTTGAAACCTAGGAAGTCTTTACAAAGTTACTTGCAATGTAGAATTGGTCTAGTTATCATCTTCATCAGGATTAACTTCCCAAAGACTTGACCTTTGGCTGAAAAACTGTAATTTTGGTCAAAAAAGTGACCTGCATATTACATAAGCATATATTGCAATGTATATATTATTTTGTTTAAGTAAACTGCCAAATTAAGCAAACAGACTGTTAGTACCTGTGAATACCTACGTGTGGCCCTGTTGGTATCTGTGGCTATCTGAATGAGTAATTCACAATGGCGTTAGACAAGAAAAACCAAATGTTAGCCCTGACTGGGTTGCAAACCCACCTCTGTACTCCCAACACTCTAGCACCTTACTAAGTACGCTGGGTTGAAAGTATCTGGTTATGTGTCCATCTCTCCAATACACAGGCGTTCCCCGAGGTCAGAGATGGTGTCACATCCCTCTATTACTCTGGGCACACTAACGGGAATGTCTCCTGGATTCAGTCAAGTTTATGAAATGAGGCAGTAAATGCTTCACATTCCATGAGCTCAGCCCTGGGCTGGGCTCAAGATACAAAGAAAAATAAAAAGGGGATCCGTGTGCATGAGAAACTGACAAAGGGAGGTGACTATATCTGCATCTGCATAATTTGTCCGTGATTTTCACTGAATAGACATAGTTTGCAAGATGCTCTTCAGCAATTTTCAAGGTAGATGTATACAGTATGTCATGTCTTCCTCTTGTTTTTTGTTATCTCCCGGAGACACCAGTTGTGATCTTACAACACAAAGGCAGCATGTGGTAACAGTGGAATGAGATAAGGACCCAGCTCTGTTATTCCTCACAGTTATATGACATGGGCTTTGCTCTCACTCTCCATAAACATGATTTATTCAGCATTCACATGGTGGTGGTATTGTCTAGCTTACCTTTCTCCTAGGGTTATTGTCAAGATCAAGTGAAATAAAATGTGAAAGGGCCTTCTAAACTGTATGCCACTGTAAACATTAGATTTATGAAGTTATCATAAATCTAATGGAGACAGCTGACTCAAAATTTCAAGAAGCTGCTTGTCCTCAGAGTAAGTTAGGAGTAGCCCTTGGTATCCTGAGTTATTCTAAATGGTCAGTTCATGCTAGTGAAGGATTAAGCCCACAGACTTAAAATATCAACATTAACATCTATCTGAAAGCAGAATTATCTTTATTCAAAAGGAAGGAAGGAAGGAATATTTTAGAGGATCACAAAATAGACATTTCCACATAAAATAACTAAAATGTGCTATGTGTATAGATGTCAAAGAAGTTTATAAATATCAAAAAATATGTTGCCGCCAAGCAGAATACATCATTGTCTCAAAGAGAGTAGCAGTTTTGGAGACTTGTAGCTGGTAATGTATTTTCCATGGCAACCAACTCAGTCTCTGGTACAGTTAAGAGAGTTTGCAGTTTCGTCGTTACTGTGCATGGGGAAGCATCTGTTTGAGGCAGAAACTAAAAGGACTTCAGAACATCACATTCACTGAAATAAATCTAATCGTGGCTGGTGATGTCCCTGGTGTGAATTTTTCCCAGCTCAGAGCAAATATTATTTCCCTAAAGGAGGGGCAGGCAATTCCCAGACCCAGCTGTGCTGAGTGGTTGGTCCTGCAAAGAAAGCATTCTGTTTGAAGCTATGTTGCCACACTCAAATTTCTGATAGCACACTAAACCTACAAGATTGTACCTTCTCTAAGACAACACTTCCTGCTGCCCTGCACAAGAGGCTGGGGCAGGATGGTGCCTATCGGTCGCTGGCCTCGCCAGCAAGTTGTTGCACAGCTGAATGGGAAGATTCAACTCTGCTGAGCAGAGAGAATTTTGCATTCCACGGATTTTGATATGTTATGTTTTTATTTTCACTCGAGTCAACATATTTTCTGCCTTCCTTGGTGCTTCCTCTTTGACTCGCATGTTCTTTAAAAGTATGTTGTTTAATTTCCAAACATTTGGAGTCTTCCAGGTATTTTCATATTATTGATTTATAATCTAATTACACTCCAAAACATTTTGTATGATTTCAATTCTTTTATATTATCTGAAGTTTGTTTCATGGCTTAAACTGTGGTCTATGTTGCCTAATGTTCTGTGTACATTGGAAAGGAATTCACTTTTGGATGGAGTGTTCTTAATGTCAATTAGATTACGTTGGTTGATAAAACTGTCCAGGTATTTTTTTATTTATTTTAAAATATTTTATTTATTTATTTTTACAGTGAGGGGAAGGGAAGGAGAAAGAGAGGAAGAGAAACATCAATGTGTGGTTGTGTCTCATGCACCCCTGCACCAGGGACCTGTCCCACAACTGAGGCATGTGCCCTGACTGGGAATTGAACTAGCAACCCTTTGGCTTGAATGCCTGTGCTCAACCCACTGAGCTGCAGCCAAGGCTGTTCAGGTATTTTTAAAATTTTTTTAAAAATCCTCATTCATTGCTTTTAGAGCAAGAGGAAGGGAGAGAGAAAAATATCAATCAGTTGCCTCCCACATGGGTCCAGATCAGGGATGGTATGTGCCCAGGCCAGGAATCAAACCTTCAACCCAAGTATGTGCCCGGACCAGTAATTGAACCCACAGCTTTTCAGTTACCAGACGATGCTCCAACCAATTGAGCCACAGTAGCCAGGGCACCATTCAGGTCTTTTATCTCCTTCTTGACTTTCTGCCTGCCTGTTCTATCGATACTGAGAGAGGAATGCAAACGTCTCCAGTGGTAATTGTGGGTTTGTCTATTTCTCATTTTAGTTCTATCAGCTTTTTGCTTCATGTGATTTGAAGCTCATTATTATGCACATGGCTATTTAGTATTGTTATGTCTTTTCAGTAAACTGACTCCTTTATCATTATGTAATGGCCATCTTCATCCTTAGTAATATTACAGGTGTGAAGTTTACTTTGTCTGATGTTAACAGAGATACTCCAAATATTCTTTTAATTGGTGTTAGAACAGTATGTCTTTTTCTCTATCCCTTAACTGTAAAGTTATGTCTTTATATTTGAAGTGGCTTTAACTAGTGTGCTTAGAAGAGATATTTTTACAAATCAGAAAATGTCCATTATTTTTATGATCCCAAGATTAGTTATTTTTTCTGGGTTATTATCTTAGTTTTTGCATTTTGACTCAGCTTTTTTAAAGCTAAGAGGTAAAGGAAGATAGAAGAATCTAATTTGAAATTTAAGGGAATTAGCATGTATTAAGCCCCTTCTATTCCTCCAAGTACTCTGTAGACCCTTTGCTCTCAGTCCCTTAGTGTTATAGGACTTTCTCCCCAAGCTACGGACAGAGGCAGTTCCAGCCCCACAGTGCAGGTTGCTAGTAGCCCCCCATTTTCACTCTCCCCTTCTTCCATAGAAATGAAATAATATCTTGGCAAGGTATTAAAGCACAGTTCCTAGTCTCTCTTCCGATGAAATTTGCCTTGTGACTTAGTTCTGGCCAATGAGATCTAAGCTGAAGTATAGCTCCTGGAAACCTTCCTCCAGAGAGAGCTGACCTGCTGTTTCTTTGCCCATTCCCTCCTGCACCCCCACTCTCCGGAATGCAGAGATGACATCTGTGGCACCACTGCCACCCTGGACCATGAGGTCTTGGGTGTAGGACAGTGAGCTGTAAGAAGCCTGGGCCCCTGTGGGCTCTGTGGAGCAGAACCATGCCTGCCCCTGGGTATTCCTCCTGACTTTTATATAAGAGAGAAATAAAAAGCTACCATATTAGCTACTACTCTTTGGGGAGTTTGTGTTTTGCCCCCAAACCCAACCCTAATGGGTTAGTCTAGGATCAATGAACAACATACTGTGTTACAGAATCACTCTCTACCACATGTTTGGCCAGACTCATACCAGCACCTTTTACGGTTCTGTGTCAAAGTCATATAGAATTTGGGGAAAGGGCTATTTTATTTTGTTTACCAGATTTTTCAATTTACTAAATTAAACGTTAAAAAAATAATTTGGTGGTGGGGCTGACGTGCCATGGAAATCTTACACACTCTGTGTGGAAGTTGGAGACTTGGGTTGAGATCTGCCTCTGTCCCATACCAGCTGTGTGCTTGGGGAAGTTATTTAATCCGTCAGAGCCTCAATTTCCTATGAAACAAGGACACCAACTCCTACTTCAGTGAGTTGTTGGAGTGAATAAATAAAATGTGTGTGACGGAGCTTGGTAAGTACTAAGCACAATGTAAATATACAGGGTTATGATGATAAAGTTGGAAGACCAATGTCACATATAACCCTGACAGGTAAAATCATCTCACAGAGGCGCTCACAGTGGCATATGTATGTGTGTGTGGGTTGCTAGTTACAGATGAGAATAAACTGAAAAATCCATTCTAGTTAGTAACTTAAAAACAAATATACAACCATTTGTGGTATATTGACACCAACATAGGTTCCTATCATACCTTCATGTCAAAGCTATCAGAATTCTTTAATATCTCTTTCTTATATTATAGAACATTCAGGTTTTTGTCTGTTTGTTTTGCTGTGTTTCAATAGGCTGACTTTAATCAAAATGTGGATTTAACCTTTTAGTTTTCTGTATAATGCCTGAGACACTCTGCCAGAATGATTGCTTTAATATTGCTTTCTGTTTTAAAGCTATATTTATACTAAACATTTTTAAAGTATTCAGTAGAGATGAACATTCAAGGCCATCTTAAGTCTGAAGCTGGCAGAAAGATAAAGAAGCAACGGATCTGGCTTGGGGTGGGAACAGGCAGAGCACATGTTGTAACAAGTTTGAGAGAGGAAGGGGGCTAAGAGAGGATGATGGAAGCCCCCCGTTTGTCCGTTGGCCTTGGGGCCTGGGGAGCAGTGACAGGTAAACAGGACCAGAAGGAGGACAGGTGGTGTGACTGAGAAGCTCTAAGATGAGTGGCCATTTCACACCAGATTCAGGTAGTCACGGCTGTGAGCAGCCCAGAGGCTGGCAGTGGAGTTAGTGTCATTCCAACTCCAGCGTGCACGCACATCTCAGTGGGACTGCCATCTGCCCAGGAGAACAGCAGGGCCCACGAGGAATGTAAGCCAGAGGCTCCCTCTGAACCTGTCTAGGCACTGCGTATATTTTTCTGTCTGGTGGACTTCATCTAATGGGCATTTTTTTAAGGCTCAGATTTGCTAATAAGGCAGCTTTGCTAGAGAGAGGATCATAAACATCCACCTGATGGCAGGTACCATATTTTTCAGACCATAAGATGCACCCTAGGTTTTAGAGGAGGAAAATAGGTAAAAAATTTTGAAGCAAAAAAGTGTGGTAAAATATTTAATAACATAAATAACATAATATTTCACCAATGTAAATGTAAACAGGACTCAACAGCAGCATTAACAACTATTATTCCCCCCAAATTTGTGGGGGTGTGTCTTATAGTCTGAAAAATATGGTAACAACTTGAAGCCTAAGGTCTCAAAAGGAACTCTGCTCCTAGGGAAAATCTCTTATAAATTTATTTCAGCATTTACACATGTGAGAGTGACCCTTCAACTTATTCAACGTTTGACTTATCAACTTATTCAACGTTTGACTTACAAATTTGGAGAATGACAGTCTATCCAGAGACCAAGGCTCATATTTTAAGAATTACAGTTTCTAAGAAATTCTGAAATGCGATAAAAATCAAATATAACCCTATCACTAACAATTTTGCTCCCCTTTCCTGGATGTGGCACTAGACCCTGGTTTCCTGGAGATCCACCTGCCCTTTCATTACCTCGAACACTGTCGCTGGGGAAGGCTCTGCCAAGAGGGAACTCCATGAACACCAACTCCAAAGACAGGGCAAAAGCCATCACCCTGGGAGGGTGACTTGAGGGTGAAACACTTTCAAGAGGATGGCCAGAGACCTCTGTCTCCATAGGGAACACAACCTAACACAACTGGCAGCAATTTTCAGCCACCCCACAAGGACCCTGTTCTCGGACCACAAAAAGCTCCATCTGAACTACTCCCGGGTACCTATTTGGATGTTATCTGTCTCTTCTCAGATGTGTGTGTGGGGGGGAGGGGGAGTTGAAAGTGAGAGAGACTGATTTAATTTCTTCTTTATATGGTGATACTAGATACAAGGAGATTAGATCCACTATAATCTCTCACCTTGATTTACAGAATATTCAATACTAACAACAACATTTCACATACAGAAGAGTTCAGAACAAATGTCAAACGCTATCAAAACGATTGGTCCATACTTTTGAGAATATATTCCAGGAAAATAATACAAGAGGAAAAAAGTAATTTGCAAATAGTACATTTGTTGTTGCATAATAGCAAAAAATGGTAAAAACCCAAATACTCAAAGGGGAAGAGTGGCTTATTCTAGTTCATTAGCATGATTGAATGTTTTGTAACTATTAAATGTCAGGCATGAAAAGCTTTTTTGATAGAAAGAGGAATGGGAAAATAGTTTTTCCTTCTGTAGGTGTGCAGAATGAGAAATGTCTGAAGAATGATCATGGCACCCATTGGTCCAGGGCCCATACACTGGGGCAGCAGACTTCAGTAGGTGCTCAATAATTGCATTCTTTCCCTTCCTACATGCGCCTACCCAGATCTCAGTCATCCTACAAGACCCATCTCAGACAGCCGTTCCTCCGTGGAGCCTTTGGTTGTATGCTTGAGGACATGAGTTGAGTCTTAGTCACCATTAATGGTACATAGCACCGGGTGACAGCTGGCCCACACTGTACCTTTGGGCAAAGAGAAAAAAAAGTCCTGTGTCTGGGTGGCAGCAGCCCCATGCCAGCCAGCGCAGAATGGGGCACAATGGGGCTGCAGTTCAGCCCCCGTTCAGAGGGCTGCCCTATTGCAGGCTACAGCCTACTTTTTGCAGCCTCTCCCCCTCTTCCATGCCTGAATTCACAATCTTTGTAAGTTCCTGGTTTCTATTTGGCTTGACCATCTGTCTTGATCTATGATCATTTGTAAGTCAGGTTTGTAAGCTTAATTCTGTTTCCTGTCAGGGGAATGCTATGCAGGTCAAGCAAGACACTGGAATTTACAGATTTTCAGTTAACATTGAGCCCATATTCCCCTGTCTTTCTTCCGTCACAAATGCAGTCTCTACAGAGGCTCAGGTGCCGGCTGCTGCAGTGTCTGCTGGGGCTGGATGCAGGGCTGAGTGGCTGGGGCCATGGGACAGCCAAGGCCATCCCCCCTCCCCCTACCACCCTGTAGCTTTTTCATTTAGCAGGCAATTTCTGCTTCTATTCTTAGCACTAATGCAGAAATGAAATAAGACTTAAATACACACACACACACACACACACACACACACACAGCTCAATGTAATCTTTGTGAGGCTCCTGATGCATTTAGAAGCTTCTGGAAAGGACAGAGGAAGCTGCCCTGGGTTCAGCCCACCTTGCCCAGATGGGTCAGATCCATAGTTTGGCCACGGGGGTGCAGACATCTCTGTGGGGAAGGATTCCCCCTAGAGTGGAAGATTTCCTCTCTGTTTTCAGATGGAAGGTGCTGCAAACCTAATAGTTATGAGAGTCACCTTCACAGACCGCTTCATCACCAGTCTCTTCTTTCTGACTTTCCTCTTTACGAAGGGGAGCAAGGGACAGAGAGGTTAGCCAACCTGCTCTGCTTGACCAGGTGGATCACGTGCCTGCAAAGTCCATTCTCGGAACCACCTAAGCAGTCATTCCTCCACTTCAGGGAAAAGCACACGCCTGAGGACCTCAGCTCCCAGGAGCTTCCTGCACGAGCTCTGCCTTGGCTGTTGCTGGCAGACCTTGCTCAGAAAACCTGTGGGGGCTCATCTCCAGGGCTCCCCAATGGCACAGCCCAGGTGGAGGTACCCTGCAGCAGAGGCTGGGAAGGAGAGCTGTTATTTCCTGCTTTCCCACAGGGGCTCTGCTCTCCTTAGAGGGGAGAATCAGCCACTGCTGATCCCTCTCAATGACAAAAGAAGTCACAGAAATCACAATGAAGAAAACATTTTTAAGGTTAAGCAAAAAGGGGTGGGAACGCTATGTGTGGCCATCACCACCCTGTCCACTGCACATCCTCAGGGGCAGGCTCCCCAGAAATGTCTGGCTTTCAGACTCAATCCCACATGCATGGCTGGCCTGGAGGCAAAGGTGCTGGGGTGGCTGGCACTGTCCCCGTTCCTCTGCTCCTGGAGGGAGTCACACCTGCACAGAGGAGGCCGTGACCAGGACCACACTGGATGCAGAACCAACGCTCACTGGAAAGAAGAGTAGCGGGCCAAGGGGAACAGATATGGGTATTTCACCTTTGCTGACTGCTTCTTGGGGAGAGAGAATAACAAACAGGTCCTCAAGAGAGAAATAGAATCAAGAAAGGGAAGATAGCAAACACTTGGTCTGATCTTTGACTTGAAGTGAAAGCCTCAGGGTCTGGGGACCATCCTGTAATCTGTGAGGTCTCTTAGGGTTCACACTGAACAGCACCATCCAATCAGCTTGTGAAACTCCCAGAAGACTGGGAGTTTCAACATGAACCTCCGCATTTTAATCACCCAAGCTTATGTTGTTGACCTTGTGCTATGTTACAGAGTATTTTGTGGCAGGGTACAACACGGAAGTGGCAGGCAGCCACGGAACACTTGCATGCTTCAGAGAGCACCTCGTGTAGTCCACCAAAGCTGGGCTGCTTCTCTTGGAGCTCTGCCTGCCCAGGGGAAGCCTAGACAATCCGCTGCTTGTCACGGCACAAACGCAGATGATGGACGGTCTGCCAACTGTGAGGAGCAGAGTCAGGGCCTGATTAGCTCCACTGTGAACTGTTACGAAGCTGTCTTTATGACCAGAGAGACATAAAAATTATGGCTCCCTGCAAGGCTGCAATAGCCCCCTGCTGTGCTGGGTAAGACACTTCATTTGTCTGGGCAGGTTTGCTCTGGCTTATTACACGAGACTTAATTGCTTTTGTTACACATTCACAGATATCAGGAGACATTCTGTATGTTCCTTGTTTTCAAGGCCCTACTTACCCACTTCATCCCTGATGTTTGCAAGTTCAACTGACAGCTCCTTTCCTTTCACAAGGGCACTTTCACTCTGAAAAAACAAAACGGACACCGAAAGTCCCCTATTTTTATGCTCAATAAGCACTTCCACATGTTTAATTAATGAATCATATTAAGCAAATATTTATAAGCATAACCCTTAAGGAGATAATTTTCTAATTATATAAGCATATAAAAACTTACAAAGCCAAGTCTGACTCACTCATTTGGATTACATTCAAAGCACAAAGCTTGCAATATAATATTAATAATACCCGTGGCTGTGCTTTTCTCTATATTGCTCTTGTATAGATCATCCTTCAATACTTTTTTGTATATTTATATCCTTTACACTAATTACTGTTATGGATTATCATATCTTGTTAATTATTATCCCTTTTATAAGATTTTTGACCATGAAAATGTCCATGCCACATTGCTCCGAGGGGCAAATTTTGTCCACTGTCCTCTTAAACTTACCCTTTGTCCACAAATGCATGGCCAGTTCTCTAATGAATAGTGAGCTCGAGGTAACCCAAAACATTTCAGTAGTAAGACCAACAACAAAATGAAAGGCTTCAGAGTTTTTGCGTTGAATTCTGTATTGATTGAAGAAATAAGAGGAAATCTCACACTTGAAGTATCATTTAGTACAAAAATGTTATTTGTATCTAAATAACTAAGCTGAGTTCAAATCAATACGTCCTATGACATAAAAGTAGCTGAAGCGATGCTGAACATGTAATGGTTGTTATTGAGTTACCATAAATACTTACCTCTGTTATGCTTTTATTACTACTATAATAACAAGAACCATGTGCCACATAAATTCTCTTCAAGTTACAGATCCCCAAAATATAAAGTCTCTGTCATTCTGAAGAATGTACTCCAAAGCAAACATTTCTAAGAGGGAATATTGGCTAAAATGTGTACCAAATACCTAGCATGAATATCATCAAGGCCTAACGAATGTCTTTTCTTTATTAACCCCCTTGACCTTGATTTTAGCACCTTCAAAGAACACGCGCCAAACCTGAACAGACAGCTGTCCCGGTCTCGCTTCTGTGTCTGCTGCGTTTAGACCTGGGTAACATGTGTGTCACTTTAGGTTAAGGTGATGGTCTCAGGATAGCCAAAAGTCATTTGTTAGGCAACGTCACCATTTCCTAATGCCAAAATAAAACTCTATTTGCAGAGTAAACTGACAGCTATTTCAGTCCCAGGCATCAACAGTTGCGAGCTCATGGTGCTCTTAGGAGCAATACAGCAATGATACATCCTTTGAGGGACAATGCACCCCATCTCTTTCACGAAGCTCTCTCCTTCCATCCCAGCCAGAGCATCTTTTCCTTCCCTGAATTTGAAGGCTAGGGAGCCCACCTGGGAGTGTGTGTTTTCCTAATCTCTAAGTGCTGCTGCCTCTAGGCCATGCCCACCGCACAGGGTTGTCATGACGATTAAATAAATTAATATATGTGAGGTAGTTAAAATGGTATTATCTGGTACTTAGCAAGCTCTATACCAGTGTCAGTTATTATAACTCTGTTGTTTCCTTTAATTTTATTTGTACCTGGATAACATCCTATAGATAAGAAGTACTTTTCATATTAAGTATCAAAATGTGTTTATAATTGTTATACCAATATTATACTATGTTTTAAAAAATTCTTAAAGCACTTTCCTTGCTCTGTCCTGATTCTACTCTAAGTTCAAAGACTGGAGAACCCAGAACCTATTCTAATCAGACTGGTCACTGGGATTATATGTTCATTCTACACAATATGGCTAGCTGACATTCAACTTATTACTACAAGTTAAGAAAATCTGGTGTTCTGGATAGGGTAAATTTTAGTATTTACCCTACAGTAATCTTTATCTAGTGAAACAAACTACCTCATTTCTACTATCAAGATTAATTTTGGACATTCACATCCTGAGTCCCTCAGCAGAGCCAGAGGATCAGAGAGAGCACTGTACTTATCAGACCAGAAACAGCATCACTAAAGTATTTGCTCTTGAAATTGCAGAGAGGTGTGGAGACTGAGAGGGGCTTAGGCAGTGAGCAACCAGAACTTAACATAAACAACAAAGGAACTTGAATTTCTAACCCAAACCCAATATTTCCCTCTGCTCCAGGTAGAAGCCCTTGGAAAAGAAGTCCTGAGGAGGATTATAACTTACCCGAGGGACCTCCCCTAACCTAACAAACCCCTCGGCACTTTTTAGCCAAGGGACAATCAGGCATTTTGGGGAGGGGAGGCCTGAGGTCCTCGGCCGGGAGGAGGACTGGCCTCAGCTGGGGACAGTGCTGACTCTAATGAGGATTGCTGATGAAGATTTTGGGACTTGATCGCTTTGTTGAAAAGCTAATTCTGATACCTGTGGCCCAGCTTGCCCCACTATCTTTGTTGTAGGAGGAACACAATGGAGAGAAAAAAAGAAGAAGAAGCAAGGAAAGAAAGGGAGAGAATGGGAAGAGAGATGAGATGAGAGATTGGAAGAGAAGGGAAAGGAAAATAGGAAAGAAAAGGTGAGATTGGAGACCCTACACCCTCTCCAGAGAGCAGAGGCCATTGAGAGAAACCAAGAAGACTAAATGAAGATGACCCACGCCACCCCACGCTCATCCCCACCCTTCCACAAGCACAGGCTAAAAACCAGCCAGTTTCAAACTGCAGTCATTAAAAGGCTTACCAAGGAAGGGTCAGCTGCCCAAGGTGAGCACCGAACCCAAAGGCTCCAATGTGAACATGAGCACACGTGCCAGACACAGCACCGGGGAAGCCCTTGACCTCCCAGCTCCTCCGAACTCTGTCAAACGGCTCCTGGGTTTTCATTTGCCTTCATGGAGGGCTAAGCTGGAGCTGTATGGTTAGGTAAGCAGCCAGGAAATGGCAAATGCAGGAGTTCCAACCCAGAATTCATACTCTCCATCCAACACTAACACACTGAGATCCTCCTCTCCTAACCACACTTACATAGACAGAACATCAAGGCTCAAACTGCAAGCTCTGAAGACTGGATCTGAGCACTTCTTACCATGAGGACCTTCATGGCTGATGGCAGAGAGAGAGTGTCAGTTTCTGACCACTCTGTTTCAATGAAAAACTCCCTTGGCTGTATTCGCATCCCAGCCACCACCTGAACGATGTGTATGGTGTTGATGTGCCTGTTGTGCGTCAGGATTTCCAGTGTAGCCTGCCTGGGGCTGTAAATTCTGGTAGGGTGGCTGTCTCCCTCTCTGCTGCCTCCAGCTCTCTCCAGTGGCCTCCGAGTGAATTCACTGCTGCTTGGGTCTGGCACGGCTGAACTCTGCTTGTGAGAGCCACCCTGTACAGTTTGGCCACAGGCCTTCCTTAAGTGCTTGCTCTTGAAATATCAACTTTTCTCATTTATGAATTCTCTGCAGCCATATGTTTAATGCTGGCCAAACCAGAGTGACGGGCGCAGCCCTGCCATGGACTGAGTCAACTGCAGTGACTGTGGGGATGCTGTTCCCCAGGCAAGAAGTGAGCTTAAGGGACCTTCGCTCTCTGTCGGGAACCTGGGCTGGGCAGAATCTGGCCTTTCGGCTGATGCAATCAGCTCAGGGGTTTACGCTCCTCAGAAACAACAAGGCACTGCGGTTGGTCTTCCTGTTGTTGCCACCTATGGCCTAGCCTCCCCGTTATTGCCAGTTACAGCTAGCCCAGCCCCTGCCAAGAGCATGTGCAGAGCACGAGCACAGACTACCAATCAGAATATAGGATACGCACCCCAGCATGCGCGCAGTAACCTATCAAGAAGCTCTCCTTTGTGCACCCCTCGCCAATCAAATAGCGACACACTTCCCCTTTCCCCCCTCTATATAAGTCTTTGCCTGAAAATAAAATTTTGCAGCTTGATCAGAACTTATTGTCTTGCTGCCATTCTTTGCGCCTCTTTTCCCCCTCTCCCATTTGCCCCAGACAGGTGGTCGAGCCCCAGTTGACTGCTCTGCTGGCCGGAGCAGCTCTCTTCTCCTTGCCTTGAAAAGCTGCCCTCCATCCACTGTTGTCGACAGATCCCAGCAGCTGCCTGGCTAGGCCCTTAGGTTCTGTTCAACACCCAGGGTGAGGCTATCCTGAGGACTCCCTTGGAAAGGACCTCATGCCACTGTTCCCCTGTGTTCTCTTACCTAAGCCAGTTCCAGGCTGAAGACATGGTGAGATGACAGAACTGAGCCTGGCCTCCTCTGCTGGCCCAGCATTAGGTCAGTGCCTCCCTACATGGGGGATGAGCGGAAAATTCCTAACTGTTGCACAGCACATGAGCTCCTGCTTTCACTCCAAAGGGCCAAAAATAGAATTTAGAATTAACTATCCAAACCACCCTAGTGATACAGTCCAGAAATCACTAGTTTAAGAAGGCCACCCCTCTAATATTACTCTTTACTGTGTGACAGGCTTAACTGGAAATGGATCCCTGGAGAACACTCGTCTAAGCCCCAGACCAGCAGCTGTGTCTTCTTAGCTGCCTCTTTTATTTGGTCACGTACCTGTGCTCTGCCCTCTGACTTCTCTGTTCTCCCCGGTGTGGTGCATTGCAATCACAGAGGAGTTGACAATGACCCATGCCCATGAAACCTCCAGCTCTACCCTCCTCTAGCCCTCAAGAGACCCCTGCACGTCTGCTACAGTGAAGCCCGGGTTTCTGAGATATGGCTGCCATGCTGGGGCTACTCACAGGTGTGGGGAATGCTGCTTTCAATCTTCCCTAGCTACAGAGTCTGGCAAAGCATACCACCTGCAATCATTCCATTAATTCCAAGCAACTGGATGTGTGGCTGAGCCCCAGGCAAGCCTGCCACACTCTGTTAAAATTTTAACATGCCTGGTCAGTGGGAGTTATCTGTTCAAGTGGTTGATGCCACCCATGCGAACTGGGCGGTAACAGGATGTGAAAATGACTCTCCTTGTTAGTGTCATCCACGTGATTCTCAGTGGCCACTGGCCATCTAAGCCCCTCCTTGAATTAGAAACCAACAGAACAGCCTGCTTATCATTAAAGTTGAATGTTGGGTGAATATGAAGTGCTTTCACCCCAACTAATCCAGAAACTGAAAACTTACAGGAAACAACACATATTTACTGAGTGACCACTATGTGCCAGGCAGACATGCCAGGCAGGATGTTTCTGCCATCAGGGAGTCTTTGAGTCTCCCAGAGTCAGTGCATGAACGAGCAAGTATTTTAAAAAATGTGATATGACTGATGGGGCAGGGCTGGTGTGAAGATCTCCTGGGGCCACCGGATGGATAGGCAGAAGGATGTGAAGGCAGTGCCCCAGGCAAAGGCCAGGGGAACTGGTGGCCAGCACAGCACTTGGGGCTGTTTCTGGGAACCCACCACCCACACCAGAGGGGCCCTTCTCTTTTCCTCACCAAGTCTTCCCCTTTGGTCTGGTTCTCCCTGAAAGAATCCTCCTCCTCCTTCTTTTTAAAAAAATTTTATTTATTTATTTTTAGAGAGAGGGAAAGTGAGGGAGAAGGAGATGGAGAGAAACATCAGTGTGAGAGAGAAACATCCACTGGTTGCCCAAATGGCAACCCGGCCTGCAACCCTGGCATGTGCCCAGACCAGGAATCAAACCCAGTGAACTTTTCCCTTGTGGGACGACACCCAGCCGACTGAGCCCCACCAGTGAGGGCACCCTGCGAGAATTTTTGACTTATGAGGGACACTGGTGACAATTTCATAAAATTCACTGTCATCCTGGGTGTTTTTATCAGCTCCCTCTCCCCCATATGGTATTTTTTTGACAGGTGGGCCTATATTTGTAAATTTAAAAAATACATAGGTAAGCCCAAAGACTCCTAGCTATTTTCTCCTATCTTTTAAGCCAGCCCTGAAATCAGCGTGGATCAGGAAAACTCAACCACATATGCTGGGCCATGTTTTCCAGGCTGAACAAAAGTCCCACAGTGGAGAACTGAATGAGAAAATATACAAAATCCTGGTTTTTACAGAAACACCCCGGTCCTTTTCGTTGACAAGTTGTGAAATTCAAGAGTACACACATACTCATGAAATCCAAAGAGGTTAAGAAGTTTTCCATTCTTCCCAGAAACAATATTGCTTTTTCACCATATGGGTTCCAGGAGTTCAGGCTGGGCTTGACTCTACTCGGTAAAACTGGGTCACACAGGAAAACATTCCCTTTGTATTTCAGAATGAAGCAGCCGCAAGGTGCTGTCAGCAGAACTTCTGTGTCTTCAGGGTTGTTTTCACGCCACCCTTGTGCTTGCTGCATTAATTTTCAACATCAGCGTAAGGAGATTGGCCAGATACGCTGCGGCTCTGTGGAAAATCCCTTTGGGAGGCGCACTGAAGGCAGCACTGATGCTGGTGCTTTGACTTAACTAATCAGTGAGGATTACCGTATTTTTAGGACTGTAAGACACACCTAGGTTTTAGAGGAGGAAAATAGGAAAAAATTTTTTGGAGCAAAAAGTGTGGTAAAATATTTAACAACATAAATAACATAATATTTCACCAATGTAAATGGAAACAGAACTCAACAGCAGCATTAACAACCATTATTCCTCCCACATTGGCAGGGGGTGTGCCTTATAGTCTGAAAAATACGGGTATTTCTTTCACATACAATTAACACAGGCCACCATATTTTATAGCTGCCTTTCTATGCTGAAATGAAATTTAATATAGACTGGTCACAAGAAAGGTTTTATTCATATTTGAGTTAATGTTCTCAAATGCATGGCAATGTCTACTTGTGTAAAAAATGAGCAGAACCATATCTTGTTTTAAAAATCAGAATGACTAAACTTAAAGGGGCTTCGTCCCAGCCTTTGCCCTTGTGCATGAAGGGGACTGCCCAGGGTTTAAAATGACTTGCTTCCCTAAGAGGCTGCAGTGATGTGCACTGACATCAGGGGATGTCAGGCCACATGTGGATTGCTAGCGAACAATCAGAGAGGACAGGGCCTTACCTACCAGGCTCAAGGAGAAGGAATGTGAATCCAAAGAAGTGATGCGAGGGACTTTGGGATCTCAGAGTGAGCAAAAGAAGGGACACTCAGCCAGTAGTCTGAGCTTTAACCCATTTATGTAGCACTTAAGAAGTTTCTTGCCCTTTCTGGGCTCAAGCTTCCTCTAATCACCTTCTCAAACTCATTGCTGTCAGGTCACCCCCACGTGTCTGTGAGGAACAGTGGGGCGCCTTCTCCCAACTCCCACCACTACCAAGGATTTAGAGAAAAGGTCTACGTGAGGTTACCTTCTGCCATTACAGTCAACACAGAGAGGTCAGGTCAGAGATATGTAAATTAACTCCAAAGGATCAGGGCAGTGACTCAACCTGCTAGGTGAGTCATAGAGAAGGGTCAGAGCAAAGGGAGCTTAGAGAAAGCAGTCGCCCAGGTAATAACAATCACTCAGCCCCTCACCTGCATTAATTGCAGGCTGGAGGGGTGACAGGGCACTTCAGGCCTAAACTATGTGGCTCAGGTGCCACTCGTATCGAAGCTTCTTAGGAAGCTGGGCCTTGACTCTAAAAAGAAATAACACGTTTCTCAAGCGGATTATCCTTCGCTTGCGTGTCATTTGGTTATCATTCATTTGCTTGTTTTTTTTATTGTTAATAAACAAGATGGGCCTCGGCTGGTATAGCTCAGTGGATTGAGCACGGGCCTGTGAAGCAAAGGGTCGCCGGTTCGATTCCCAGCCAGGGCACATGCCTGGGTTGCAGGCCAGGTCCCCAGTAGGGGACACCTGAGAGTCAACCACACATTGAGGTTTCTCTCCCTCTCTTTCTCCTTCCCTTCCCCTCTCTCTAAAAATAAATAGATAAAATATTTAAAAAAAAACAAGATGGCATTCTGGTTTAACTAGTTTATTTATCTTAATAACTCAATGTCCCAAGAAGGATCTGCTTTGGCAGGTCAAAGGTGAGAGCTTCTGAACATGCAGAGCTGCTGGCTTGATCCAGGACCAGGCTGAGTCCACAGCTTAATGGGCCCTTTGGGGTCCATCTGGGTGCCCCACAGTTCTTCCTGGATCACACCCTTCCTTTTAAAATACCTGCAGAGTACGCCTTTCTACAGATTGCTGCTCTGCTCTAGGGATGAAAAAAGGGCTCTGTAATAAACCTGACTGAAAATAGCCTCACGAGTGGGCTGATCGCAAACTCCTGACTGTGCAGGTCACGGTGGATAGTCGCTCTCCAGGCCTGTGAAAGGTTTATCTGTGCCTCTTGTGCATCTATACTAATATGCCTTTGAGATGCCAGAGTAATCCTCTTTTCTAGACCCCGCGGAAGCGTAACCACCCACAAGGGAGCACCTACTCTTGGCCCTATCCTGTACCTTGCTTTCTCTAGCCTTTATGTAATCTTCCTTACATTCCCTCCTTAATTCCAAATGCACAAGAAAAACTGCAAAACCATCCTTCTCTGGAGAATTTGAGATCTTGTTTCTGGGTAATGTCCTCAGTTTGGCTCAAATAAACTTATAAAAATTCTCTACAAGTTTGAATGTTTCTTAGCAGCTCAGACTCCCAAGATGGACACCTACTTCTTACGAACTCAAGTTCAAAAACTGGGGTCTGGCTTTTAGCCTGGAAAGTAGTTCTCTACACTCCTGATGTGCTCACATCCCTCTGTGTTTCCCCTCAGCCTTCATCACTCTGGGCTAACACGCCTTCACTCAGGCACTGCTTGCTCAGAATTCCACCCCTTCTCCTCACCAGTTCGACAAAACTCACCCACATTCTTCCAAGTGAAATTCGCGTTGCCCGTGATTCTAGCGCGAACTTCTCTTTTCCCTAGATTCCAGGAATGCATAAGGTAAGGACCACAGAATCTCACTTAATTATACAATACTCCACTCCCGTACCGATGTTTTAATTGCTCTATATATGTTATTGTTGCCTACCCCACGTATAATGTCTCCGGAAAAGGCAGAAGTACAACCAAACAAGTAACTAGTAAACTCCACTGGGCGAAACGTGTCTTTTAACAATTCTTTGATAGTTCCCACAATACCTAGGCACAGAGTAAACCGGAAATAAATATTGTCAGTGAAAAGCTTTTAAAAAGTTAAAAACATAAACACGATCAGCTTTTAAAACCCTTTTGTTCATTTAACACATTTTTGTTTGTTTTATACTCTAGCAAGATTCTATAGTGCCTCCCAATAAATTAGTGCTAAACAAGCGGATTTCTACTTCTTGGCCCCATCTCCGAAACCAATTACTTAAAGTGTCTTTAATTGTCCCGCCACTCTTTTCAGAACTTCCTTAGCTGTAATATGATCAAACTGTTCAGAAATGACTTTTGTTTTTCAAAATTATTTTTTTTTATTTTGCATCCATATAAAGGTCTGAAGAAATGTTTCTTTTTTCTTTCAGGGTTATTGAACTGGAATAAAGTAACCAGAAACAACGCTGCTAACCATGTTATCAAGCCTCTTTCCATGGTGATGCGAGGGACTCCTCGAGGTGCTTGGCGAACCGAAGGGTTCGATTGTGGGGTTTGAAGGAGTCCTGGTTCCCAGAGCTGGAGGTTCGAGGGGAACCCACAACAGCCCTAGCACACAATGCCTGGCCCAACAGGTGACCACTGAATAAGCAGGCGATTTGGGCATACTGCCTGTGGCGTTGCCCTGAAAAGTGGGAGACTAAATAAAACAGTAATATTTTTTAATACTTAACAAAAGAAAGCTCTCAGTGTCTACGATGAGAACCCATGAACACATGTCTACGAAACCTCCACCAGGAATACTATTCTGAAATGTAACAAAGAGAAGTCAAGAAATGTGGGTGCCGACATGGTGAGCAAGCCAACAGATACAGTGAGAGCATTTAAGTTTTCATCAGTCAAAAATAATTTGATTAAATTGGAGGTTCCAAAGCTCAAAGGTTTGAGAGTTACTTAAATATCACACTGCTAAAGAGATGAACTAACTTTCAATTATCTTCCAAAGTGGCCAAACTAAGAAGAATGACACAGGGATAATTATTCTCAAGAACTTGATTTGAAGCCTAAAAGGGTGGTTTCACTTTAAAATATATTTTTCTCAAAAAAAGGCCTGCATATTATAGTTTCTATTTCTAAAAATTTTGTATCAGGGGTTAGGAATATGAACATAATGTTGTACGTGTAGCAGATTCTTCCCTTTTATTATAATTATTGTTATAAAGCTTTCTTCAATGCCTTTTTGTGACCACTTTTTTGGGAAAAGGGCTTAATTACTTCAATGTTTGATTTGCAAACAACTACACACAAATATTTTAGTTCATACTCATGACAGCAAAACCCACTGAAACAGTTATTTCACTGAAATATTGGAACAATAGTTCACTGAAACTATTGGAACAAAAGTACCAGGTGAATTTTACAGTAACAGTTTAATTTTCCTAGGTGGTATGTAATCTGACTTTAGGTCACAGTTTATAGACAGACTCATAGCTAATGTCCCCAAGTGACGTCCCTGGAATGAGTTTCATGTTAGTCCATACTGTCCCTTCACTTGGTCGCATACTGTGCCTCAAGCTATCGCAGCAGCTCATGTCCACGTGGGTAGGAGAGAGGTGATTGCCACCACTTCTGAAATCCCAGTTCATGTATCTTTGAGAAATCCCAATGAGCCCGAGAATACAACATACCACAGAGACAAGATTTCTGGCCAACCTATTTTTCGTAGTAAAATTAAAAGCATATCCTAATCCATCTGCAAGCTGACAAGCAAACGCCAAAAGCGAAGAACAGCTTCGTGTGGGAACTGTCATACAGTTCTCCCCTGTCGTGTATTTCCAGGTCCCTGGCTGGGAATCTCCTGCCCCTGAAGACCTGAACACACCCACAGGCTCTGGCTTTTAGTGTTCACCTCTGTGCTGTTCACCCCATGTGATGCAAGGAAGCACAGAGAGCATGACTATTCTGGTGCTCCCTTCACTGCCCTTAAGAGTACAAATTACAAGGATGGATGCTGTTTGTGAAAAAGTGGTAAACTTTCAAAGTTAGCAGTTGGCAGAGAAAAGCACGTCTAGCTAATCTCAATTCCCCACTAGAACATTTTAGGTTTCACAGGTACATTAAAATGCATTGAGAACATTCCAGGGATTTCTTGGCAGCTTAGATTTTAAGCTGTTCGAGCAGAGCCCAACTGTTTCAGGGAAATGCAACAGTTACACTTGAGACTGCAGGAACAAAAATTATGTAAGGCTCTGCAGAGTGGATGAGACCAGCACATTGGAACCAGGAGGCAGCCTCCCTCCCGCAGATCAACAAAGCGCGCATACACACAGGCTAGGGAGAGGGACAGAGGTGGCAGCTCCGGCTTCCTCTCCGCCCTTTAGAAGGAGGAAGGGAAAGAAAAGAGGGGGAAGGCAAAGTACCGTCTTGTCCAGGCACTGAAGGCAGATATAAGGCTTGCAGCAGCAGTGGCCCATCCCGGCAGGTTGGCTGGTACGGGGACTCCTTCATTCAACGTGTCAGCGGTAATTCCTAAGGCGAGGTACTGGCTCAGAAGAAAGGGGCGCGCCGCTGGGAGCTGTCACAACTTCCATGTGGTCCCCTCCCCTTGGCTACCTTATTTCTCCTAATAACTTAAGGAATCCCGGAGCCAGAGGAACGGGAGGAGGAGGAGGGGCGGGAGCGCCGGCGCTGGGATCTTGCTGCAAGGGGAGGGAGGGCGGGAGCCAGGAAGGGAGGGGACATGGGCAGGGGGGATCACATTGCCACTGGAATCCTCAGAGCGAGGTGAATCAATAGTCGCATGATAATCGGGCATATACCGATTGCCATCCCTGGAGAGCTCAGCCCCCCTGCCCGAAAGCAGAGGGGTTGTGGTGGAGGCGGGGGCGGACTGCGGCCTCTAGCCCTGCCCCTGCGAGGACGCGCCCCTGCACGACGCAGACTAGCCGGGGAGCGCAGGGACACAAAAGACGAGCCTGGCCGCTACGGATGCCGTGCGTGGAGGACCGCGGGGAGGGCTAAGGGGCTTGGCTCTGTTGAGGCGGGCGGGTGCACTATTTTCCCGAGAAGTAAACGTACAAACGTGCAGGCGTGAGTTACAGCCTTTTCCTCTCCCGTAACTCCTCCTCTCAGGGTATTGGTTGTCTCTGGGGACCACCAATCTCTCGTTTTCAAATTTGTGTGCAATTTTTGCCTTATTTGATGAAATCTTTATATTGGAAATACAGTTGTGAAATTGCTTGCCTAGGCAGACATTCACAAACCTTTCTAGTGGCTTAGGTAATTAAACCTGGGGTTGGGGGCAGATACCCCCCTGGGCATATCAACATAAAAGCCTTAGAGGACTTGATTTTTCTGGGCGATTTGTAATTTTGCAAACAGTTGACAGGAAAAAAAGGGAAGGGGTAGGGAGCAAAGATTTATTTATTTTTTCAAAAGACACGTGACATTTCAAACATACATTTGTGTAATCCTGAAAGTAAAAGATGTGACTATTTACAAGATTAACTTTGTATTTCCTGACACTTCAAAGGAGAAATCCTGAAATGTATCATTCGCAGAAACATACAACTAGATTTTCACCCCTTAAATTTGCCTTAAATCATAAACAGACAACAGTTGTTAAAATTATCTAATTTTACTAGACTGAGATTTTCCAAGCACATTTGAATTAAGTAGCACAAGCTGTTTAGACTTGCTTGTAAAGAGGGCGAGGGCACTCGGTGATCCGATGACACCAGACAGGAATGTTTGCCCTAAACTTGAAATAATAAACCCGAATCTTCCTTTTAAACCAACAGGTAAATGATCAGTCCATTAGGGGTGCTACATGGCTGTCAGCATTTTAACTGTGCCCGCACTTCGAGCCCTCACTTCCACTTCTGTCCGGCAACACTCACAAAGATGTGCGTGAGTGTATTTGTGAGGACACTCAATTCAGCACCGTCTGTAACAGCATAGGAATGGAAAATACTCCAGGTACGCAACACCTTCCCACTGAGGGGAGAGGTGACACACTGTTGAGAGACAACCTGTGATCAAGCATGGAGCAAACTAGACTCATACATACATAAAGCTTTTGGAAAGATACACACCTTCCACGTAACAGAAACCACAGCTTAGGGACTGAGGGAGCCAGTTTCCAATTTTTACCCTTTTGCCAGCACTTATTATCTTTATTGTTTTAAAACACAGTGTACCAAGGAGAAGGTAACAACCAGTGCCTATTCACACAGGCTTGCCCTCCTCCGCGGTGAGGTGAGCTTGGGCAGACCTCCCTGAGGGCAGGAGGCTCACAGTGACTGGAGCTTGAACCTGGTCTGAGAGCTGTTCTGAACACTTTTGAAGCAGTGGGATACAAAAATTTGTATTGCAAGAAGCAGTGCCCTGTTCACCCATGTTCACAGCAGCATTAAATAGGCAAAAGGTAGAAGCAACCAAAGTGTCCGTCAATGGAGAATGGATAGACAAAATATGGTCCTTCCATACAGTGGAATAGCATTCAGTCTTAAAAAAGATACCAAAAACACTCCGGCACATTTTACAACATGGATGAACCTTGAGGACATTCTGCTGAGTAAAATAAATCAGTCACAAAACTATACTGTGTGATTCCACTGATACGAGGTAGTAGTCAAATTTACAGAGACAGAAAGTAGTGTGGTGGTTGCCAGGGGCTGGGGAGAGGAGTGGGAATGGAGAGCTGTTGTTTAATGGGTCAGTTTCTGTTCTGCAAGGGAAAAAGAAGTCTAGACCTTAGATACACAATAATGTGAATGTGCTAAATGCTACTGAACTATACACTTGAATGAATGATTAAACTGGTACATTTTTTGGCCATGGGTATTTCATCACAATTAAAAATGAAAATGGGGTGGCTTGCATTCCCCTGGAGGCACACAGTCCCTGGACAATAGACTACATCCCGATGAAGTCCAGCCCCCACGGTGGAAGGAGCCAGTGGAGTGGGAGGCCCCAGGGGGACGTTATGCACAACTGTTTCTAAATTAGGGTTTAGATTGCACTGTACTAGAAAACTACTGCTTATTCTTGGATGACGTATGAGCGTGCTTGCTTGGGCAGTTCCCCACTGATTAGGCTGAGGTTGGGGAGGCTGCCCAGAGAAAGATGACATTCAGCCTTTCTGCCCATGCACAGATGGAACTGCCTATGGGGTGTGGGGCCAGCGTTGGCTCAGTCGACCCAGACAGCATTGCAGAAATCTCGGCACATGCGGTGCAACGACCTCAGTGCAAATAAATAACCCAGATTTTGAGAAATGTACCAGTGTCCCGGGGTTGTGCCATGTTTGTTTCCTTTATATTTTAAAATGACTTTAAACATACTCAAAAATAGAGGGATAAATACAAAGGACTTTCATATACACATTTCCAGTTTCAACAGTCATCAAGATTTTGGCACGTTTGTTTCTCCTGTCCCTTTTTTACTTTTTTTGGTGCACCCATTACTCAGATTCAATGATTATCAAGGTTTTGTCACTTTATTTTTGCTTGTCACTTTTCTTTTTTAATATGTTAAAGTATTTGAAAGCAAAGCCCTACATACTTCAGTATGCATTGCTGAAAATCATAAATATTTTTTAAAATCCTTAGCTGAGGATATGAGATCTGTCCAGAAAAAGTCCAGTCATTGTTAATATAATGAGAATGGTTTGCATGGCCTCGATGTGACCTGGTGGCTAATGAGAGTGGACTGCAATGGGCATGCATGAACAATGACGACTTCACTGTACTGGTCAGTGGGGGCAGTAGTTGAGTGAGCGTGTGTACTGTGTGGCCATTGAATTCAAAATGACTGAGTGAGTAGAGCAATGAATCTGCATTAAATTTTGTGTTAAGCTTGGACATTCCTCCATGGAAACTAGTCAGATGATTCAGAAGTTCACGGCTATGGGCAACTGGTGATTGGCAGCTTCATCATGACAGTGTGCCTACTTATGCATCACATTGCATTCAGAGTCTTTTGGCGAAACATCAAATCACCGAGGTGACTCTGCCACCCTACAGCCCCGATTTGGTGCTCTGTGACTTCTGGCTTTTCCCCAAACTAAAATCACCTTCCAAAGGGAAGGGATTTCAAACTTCGATGAGATTCAGGAAAATACGATGGGGCAGCTGATAACATTTGGGAAAACCATGTGAAGTCCCAAGGTGCCTACTTTGAAGGGGACTGAGGTGTCATTGTCCTATGTACACTGTTTCTTGTGTCTTGTATCTTCTTCAATAAATGTCTCTATTTTTCATATTGCATGGCTGGATACTTTCTGGAAAGACCTTGTGGGTTAATTGATTTTAGAAAGAGAGGAAAGGAGAAAGAGAGAGCGAGAGGAGAGTGAGAGAGAGGGAGGGAGAGAGAGACGTTGGTGTGGGAGAGAAACATCAATTGGTTGACTCCTATACACACCCTGACTGGAGAGAGAGAACCCAAAACCTACGTATGTGCCCTGACCAGGAATGGAACCCACAACCTTTTGGTGTGCAGTACAATGCTCCAACCAACTGAGCTGCCCAGTCAGGGCACGAGCATTTTTATATAACCACAAGGCCATTTAAACATTGAAAAAAATGACAATATTTTCTTGGCACCTAATACCTAGTCCAAAACAAAATTTTCTTGGTTTCTGAAAAAAAATATTTTAATTATGAAAATTATTTTTTCATATTTCTATATAATGATCTTATTAATGTAACACATTTTTTCAGTTGGTAAGTACCAAGGTTAATTTAAAATATAAAAGCATAAATAGTGGTCAGAAATCAGATTGCTAGGAAACAGTACATACCTTTGCATATACAGCAAATGATGTAAAAGATTGTACTATATTTCAAGGTTTGAAAGCATCCACATAAAAAAAAAAAACTCCTTGCTTTTTTTTAGCATGCACATATATTTTTTCCAATTATAGCTTGGAATTAAAAATGGTTTTGTATTAGTTTCCGGTATACAGTTAATGGTTTGATAATCATATACTTTACAAAGTATTCCCCTGATATTTCCAGTACTCACCTGACACCGTACATAGTTACTACAATATTATTGACTATATTCTCTATGCTGTACTTTACATCCCCATGACTATTAGGTAACTACCAGGTTATACTTCTTACTCCCTTCTGCTTTTTGGCCTAGCCCCTTGACCTCCCTCCCCTCTGGCAACCATGAATCTGATCTCTGTACCCATGAGTCTGTTTCAGTTTTGTTTGTTCATTTATTTTGTCCTTTATATTCCACATATAAGTGAAATCATATGGTATTTGTCTTTCTCTAACTTACTTTACTTAGAATAGTACCCTCTAGATCCATCCATACTGTCAAATATTAAGATTTCATTCTTTCTAATGTCTGAGTGGTATACCATTTGTACAAATGTACCACAACTGTTATAGCCATTTGTCTATTTATGGGCATTTGGGTTGCTTCCTATAGCTGCAATGAACATAGGGGTGCACATCATCTTTCAAATTAGTGTTCTGGGTTTCTTTGGCTTTATACACAGAAGTGGAATTGCTGAGTCGGAAGGCCATTCCATTTTTAATTTTTTGAGGAACCTCCATACTGTCTTGCACAGTGGCTGCACCAGTCTGCATTCCTATCATACTGTTAGTTTTCTTGAATCAGGACTCAAACTTGGTCCACACATCACATTAGATGTTATATCTCTTGAGCCTCTGTTATCAATACAGTGCTCGCCCCTTCCCCACAGTTTTCCCCTGCACTGCCAGCCACCCACTTACTCAGAAACTGAGAGAGCTGGCTTGGAGAATGTCCTGCACTCACCTGGATTTGCCTTGTTGCTTCCTTGTAGTGTAATTTCACTTTTCCCTACATCCCTAAAAGTGAAATTTGATCCTTGAGGCCAGATGAGACTCATGCTCAGTGTATTTCACTGACAACACCTCAGATGTAATGTGTGGGCACCACATTGCATCACAGCAGGAGGCGTGGATGTCTGGGTGTTTCACTGTTAGTGACGCTGTGGTGGGTCATCCATGACAGCCTCATCTCCTGCAGCATAAATTTCCCCACCACCCTGTCTTCTGATGACTCTATTTGTTAATGCTTATTACTGGAGTCCATGACTTCATTGGGAGTTACGGCATGATGTGCTGACTCCACCATCCTTTTGCATTTATGAGCTGGAATTGTTATATAAGAAGGAATTTTTCATTATCAATTATGGTGATGTCAGTTTTTTGCAATACTGTTTATACAGGAAAGATGGGATAAATGCTTAGTCCTTTCCTTTTAAGTGCCAGTTTTCTGAATAATAGACTTGGTGTAGCAATGGTATCAAAAGAGGCTGTTTGCTCTCTCTTACTTTTTCAAAACATCAGCATGATCTCATGTTTTTATGTTAATATGCATAATGTGTTTTAATCAATTGCATTTATTACTCTTTTTAGATGCTCAGTTTATCTCAGCTTTGGCCAGTGAAAGTGCCTTCTTGTTGGTCTCTGTGTCCTTGCAATGCAGCTCATTCGCCCACTTCCTGTGCTTTCTGACACAACACAGTATCCTGGGCTCATTTTGAAGATTTCTTGCTACATATCTAGGACTAGCCTTTCCCTCCAGGAGCTTTGGTTCCTTCTGGTTGAGGACAGAAATTAGACACCACAATCCAGGGTGGTTTGCTGTCTTTTGAGGGCCACCTGGTAAGGGTAGGAGGCCCCTTGAAGGAAGTGAGCCTTCCCACCAACAAAACATCTTTGGAAGAGAACACTGAAAAACTCAGGATGGAGCCTTAGGATGGAGTGAGAAAATAGCACCTCCTTCTCTGGGGCGTTTAGAAATGAAAAAATGCTCAGTGAAGCTCACTCTGAGGGACATAAACTGGATTCTCTAACATGGTAGCAAGCCAAGGCTTAGGTGGGAAGGTACCTCTGACATAACCATTTTCTAAGGAGTCCCTGAAGTGCTTGGATATTTCAAAAAACAAAACCAAACAGAACTGAACTTCTTGATGGCATATAAGGTGGGATTTAGACTATTGTGATTTGGCAAAAAAGGAAGCTGTGACCTAATGGGCTGATTAAATCTGGGACATTCTGGTTCCTAATGTTTTTGAAAGGTTGAGATGGTTTTTAGTCCTGGCATATTTTATTGCACTGGAGGAGGAATGAGCATTTAGAAGTTATGTGAAGGTCAATTGGTGTACCTCTTCAGAGAAAGCGTTATAAACATTGTATGTTTTGAAGCAATGACTAATAAGGGACATTAATTGATCATTAACAGATACCAGGAACTATGCTCAGGTCTTACATGCAGTATCTCTGGTAACTCTCACAAAACTGTGAAATAAGCCTTATTACCACCCCATTTTGCAGGTGAGAAAACTGAGGCTCGAAGGTTGTATAACCTGTATGCACAGAGCTAGGAAATGATTGAGTGGTGTCTGGGACTCAGATTTGACTCAGAAGCTGGTGTCCTTGGTCACTGTGCTCACTATTTACATTATAATCATTGAGTGTTTTTATCTGTCAGTCCTACATAATTGTAAATTTGTCAGTTTATAATCTGGATGATGAATCTCAACATATGGAAATGTAAAAGGAAATTCAAACATGTAGATGAAATTGCTCCACATTTTCAGATCCCGAAATAAGAGCCTTGACTGTTTGTTTTTACTGTACCTTCATGAACCAATGTACAGACACCTTAAACCAACATGGTAGACGCCATGTGCATAAGCCAATATTCAATTGTTCGGTGTTATTATTTCTGTTTCTTTGTCTTCCTCCAACTTGAAATTCCTCACCCACCCCCAACCCCCAATCACCCTCGTCAGACTCAGGTCTCCTCCTGCTCAAACTGGACCCCTCAGTTTCTATCAGCATTGCTTCCCCTCCTTTGCCTGACCCTCCCATTCAGAGTGAATTTTCTCCTTTTTCTGTGATTTCCTGTCATCTGTGTAATTGTTCTTGCTAATGACATTCTGCTCTACCTAATAACAATGGTTTACATCTGTTTTCCCCCAGTGCTCACAGCCCCCTGGCAATGCCTTGCTCATTGCCACACGCACAATACGAGAGGCTGCCTTGCAAACAGGCCTCAGTGACTATTCCCTGAGGTGATGAAGGATGGGCTGTCAGAGGAGTCGAAACAGGCAACCGTGGCCTCTTGGCAGGGGATCTTTGTATTTTGTGTAGTTTGTGAGCCAAGGGGCTATTTGAAGAAGGTCAAAAAGATAAAAATTGTATTGATGTTTCACCATTCATTTCAAGAGAAAGCCAGGAAAAGGGATCTTAAGAGAGTGACAGAGTCCCTTGCTGACTGTCAGGGCAACCATGTGTTTCCCGTGGGTGTGTCCTCCAGGTGCATCCTTTTCCCGTGCACCTGAAGCAGGAGCAGGAGCAGGAGGTCTTGCACTAGAGTTCAGCCAAGGGGATCACATAGTAAATATGTGTAGCTCTCACCAAATAGGATCCATCTAGAGATTTTAATGAGGTGGGAATGGGCTGGAAAGGGAAAATACAAAGCAGAAATCTTCAAACTGGAAGTGATTGGTGGCTACAGCCCCCTGCATACAGATAATAGGTGTTCTAAAACATTTTTGATGTGATCACCAAGAGTTAAAATATTCAGGGAATAAAACAAATGACATATGTCCTGTTATGTTCTTAGATACTTGCCATAAGAGAACCATAAAAATACCACTTTTCTGTAATGCCCAAGTAAAAGGTTGCTACTTAAGTAGGACAACCTTTTTTGTAGTTTCTTAATCTTTGACAGTACTTTTTTTTTTCATTTTAGGTCAATGAGTAGGATGATTGTAGGCAGGTATCATATTTAAGTCTCTGAACCATATTTAGAAGAATTGACTGCTCTCACAAGAGAAGTGAAATTCACAACGATATTTACCAGCTGGGTGAAGAGCTTGGCCAAGATTGGATAACTGGCAGAGAGACACAGAGATGGGAAGCACTTGGAGAAGTTCCCAGCTGCATCTGTCTATCTGATGTATATTAGATGAGAAGGATGATCACATGGGCCATAGCCAAACCAATCAACAATGTGACTGTCACTATAAAGAAAGGAAGAAAGGATAAGGACACTGGCATGGTGGTCCGTATTAGGTATCCCTTCCAGTGCCCTAATCCTCTTTACTATCCCATGGTGAAGCAACAGTCTCCCCAAGAACAGACGGGGGTCATAGCATAACATGTCACTGATCTCAGCATATGGCTTAACTTTGGTAAGACCAGTCCTCAACGCCTCAAACAGCTCAAGGTTCTCCCAGAAACCTCTACTCCTTTTCTGTAGTGTTTCTTACCATGGCAGTTAGAAAGCTGTGTGATTTTTTAAAAAGATTTTATTTACTTTTACAGAAAGAAAGTAGAGAAAGGGAGTGAAACACCGATGTAAGAGAGAAACATCAATCAGTTACCTTTCGTACATAAAAAAATAAAGAAAAAAATAAAATTATAAAAAAAAGAAAATCAGGGACCAAACCATAACTTGGGCAAGTGCCCTGAGTGGGAATTGAACCAGTGGTCATTTGCTTTGTGGGACAATGCCCAACCAACTTAGCCACTCTGATCAAGGTCATCATGTGATTTGTTTGTATAATGTCTGTCTTCCATGAGAGCAGTAACCACATCTGCCTAAGTCCTTATCGCTTAGCAGAGTGCTAGGCACATAGTACCAGAAAATGTTAAATAAATAACGTTCATGTTTAGTGGACTTACCCTAATTCAAGTTGAAGAACTTCAGGAAATAGAGACCCTGCTAATATGCAACAACACAGTGGTCATTCTAACCTGAATGCATATACATTGCCCAGCAAGATGGAGAAACTGCTCTGACACCTGTTGGGAACCACCCTGTCTGGTCTCAGAAGCCATAACCCCCATGGCTAAGGTTGAGTAATGAGACTTTGGGACCACAAGTGACTAAGGAGACAAAGCTTGTATTCCTGGTAGGGGAGTGGCCTCTGCCCCTTTTACTTCACCCTGCTTGGAGCCTAGTGAATGGCTGGTTAGCCAATGATGAGTAAGATTCCTCAAGGGAGGGATGACCTAAGACAGACACAGTCATGAAGGGGCATTTAGAGAAGGACTTGGGGGGCTATAGAAAAAGGGGGTGATGGACCCTCGCCCCTTGGCTTTGACATAGCCTGAGTCCTCATTCTGTCTGCAAGAAGTCTCCTAATCTCTTGGCTGCCTTACTTCCCCTGCCTGACTTAAGCCTGATACAATGCCTGAGGGCAGGGCAGCCCTGGGCAGGAATGGGTGGTTCCCTCAGGCGATCAGGCCTAAGAAAGAATGCATAAAGTCCTGTGAAACCTGCTTTGCTAAGAATGTTCTCATTTTTCTTTTCTTTTCTTTTTTATAATTTTATTTTTTTTATTTTTTATTTTAATTGTTATTCAAGTACAGTTTTCTGTCTTTTACTCCCATCCCAGTCCACCCCTCTGTGCTCCCCACCTCCCTTCCATTTCTACCCACCTTAGTTTTTGTCCATGTGTCCTTTATACTTGTTCCTATAATCCCTTCCCTTTTTCCCCTGAAATTCCCTCCCCTCTCCCCTCTGGTTACTGTCATCCCATTTTCTATTTCAATGTCTTTGATTATATTTTGCTTGCTTTTTTTGTTGCTTAGGTTCCTGTTAAAGGTGAGATCATATGGTATTTGTCTTTTACCACCTGGCTTATTTCACTTAGCATAATGCTTTCCAGTTCCATCCATGCTGTTGCATAGGGTAGGAGCTCCTTCTTTCCTTCTGCCACATAGAATTCCATTGTGTAAATGTACCATAGTTTTTTGATCCATTCATTTACTGATGGGCACCTAGGTTGCTTCCAACACTTGGCTATTGTAAATTGTGCTGCTATGAACATGGGGGTGCATAGATTCTTTTGGAATGGTGTTTCAGGGTTCTTGGGGTACAAGCATGAAATGAGTTTGTTTCCCAAAGTTTTATGGCCCTTTTGCTAACTGACCCTGGCTCAGAATAAGTCCTCATAGTTCTTTGAATGTTATCTACTGTTTGATCATTACTGCCTGACAATGATGAATGAAGACCTTCCTTGAGGTAATACTCCCAGAAAAGCAATAAAAGCTTGTCCAGGCAAGGGTCAGGATGCTTTCTCACTCAGAGAGTGGCTGTGCTGTCCCTTTTCTCCACAGGACTTCTGCAGTCTGTGTGACTTTCTTCATCACATCCACAACACAGGGACTCCACTGGTCGAAGTCTGCATCAGACACCCACCTGGACTTTTCTTTTGATTGAGAGATCTGAAAAAGTGTATGAATTTAAGGTGGGGGGCACTTTCCATCATTATCTTTATAAGAGTGACAAAAAGCCAACTCTCACCACCACTTTACCATTTCTCCCTTTTTTCTTCTGATAGGAAGAGTCTGGACATCCTTCCCAACTACATGGGGTTATCAATTGCTAGTGATGCTCACTCTATACTGCCACATAGACTCGAACCAACAATTCCACACAGCTTTCATGCTGCATCACATGCCCAGATTCCCAACTATGTTACCACTTCAGGGAAGGAAATGGTAGGTGTCCTACAACTAGTGAATACATCTGATATTTGCAAAAATCTGCACTTTACAGTGAAGGTGACCATAGTTCTTTGAAAATAATATTTTGAACTATAATCCCACACACAGTCCAGCAGCTAACCCAGTAAACTCCACCTTAAAAATATAATCTGACCACTTCTTACACCTCTGCCTTGAGTATCCTGGTCTAAGCTTCCATCGTATTTCACTTGGATTTGGGCAACAGCCTCCCAATTGATGCCCCTATATCTACCCTTGGCCCTCCCTACAGTCTATTCTCAATCAATTAGACTGGGAGAAATTTTATTTTAAAAAAGCCAGAGTATGCCTTTTCCCTATCCTCTAACCTCCAGTGACTTCTTACTCAGAATGAAAGCCAAAGCTCTTTCAATGGCCCTTCATAAATTGGCCTTTTGTGACCTCTCCAATCTCATTTTCCAGTGTTCTCCCCATCACTGACCATACCCAGTCATGACTCCTTGCTGTACTTTCAACACCACATGTGTTTTCCCACCTGAGGCATTTTGTTCTCACTGATCTTTGTACCTGGAATATCCTTTCCCCAGATAGCCATGCCTTGTTCCCTAACCACCGTCACACCATCAGGAAGCATTCCGTAACTACTCTATGTAAATGCACAACACAGTCTCACCTACCCCAATATTCCCTATACTCTTTTTCCTGATTTTTTCTTCTCTAAGGTACCTACCATAACTTGCCTGTTTTTTGTTCATCTCCTTCTACTAGAATGTATTCACACAGTATGTTGGGGTTTTGATGGTTCTCTCCCTGCAGCATTCTCTACTTTGCACAGTGCTCAGCACAGAGCAGAGCTGGATAGATATTTATCAGGTTAATGTATAAATGATTGAAGGGCAACAAATGTCTTAAAGAAAAAGGAAGGCTATTCTACAGATACTTCAACAATTTTAAAAAAGAGAAAGAAGGAAGACAACAGAATCTACCTATGTCCATATCTCCAAACATAGCTTAACTGAGAAAAACTTAACCAAAAAGTAGCAACCACTAGCTAATTTGAACAAGAAAAAAGAGAGAAAGCAAAACAAACAAAACAGGAAATGATAAGGGGGAAACTTTAAAAAATTAAAAATCATAAGAGGCTACATTGCAGAGCTCTATACAAATAAATTTAAAATCCTATATTAAATGGATAATTTTCTAAAAAATATATTATCTAAATTGATTCCATCAGAGAGAGAAAATTTAAACAGACAAAATTTCCACAGAAGATATTGAGATAATTATTAAAGAACAGCCACCCAGAAAAAGTATCAAGCTCAGATATTTTTGCCATGGTCTCTTCTACTAAACCTTTGAGGATGAGATAGTTCCAGTGTCCTACAAATTGCTCTGGGATATTGGAGGTTGTGGTGGGCAGAATAATGCCTCCCTTTCCCTGAAAGGTGTCTATGTTTGAAACCCCAGGACCTATGGGTATGTTAGGTTACATGGCAAAGAGGAATGAAGGTTTCAGGTAGAATTTAGGCTGCTTTAAAATGGGGAGATGATCCTAGATTATCTGGGAGGGCCCAGTGTCTTTAAATGTGCAAGAGGAAGGCAGGAGAGTCAGTGTCAGAAAGATGTAATAAAATAAAAACTGGACCATTGCTGGCTTTAAAGATGAAAAAAGCCACAAACCAAGGAATAGAGGTGGTATCTAGAAGCTGGAAAAGGTAAAAAAAAAAAAAAAATCCCGTTAGAGTCTCTAGAAATGAAGGCAGCCTGCCAATATCTTGATTTTAGCTCAGTAAAGACCCACTGTGGACTTCTGACTTCCACAAATATTAGATAATAAGATTGTTTGTGTTAAGCCTTATAGTGCTTTGTTACACCAGCAAATAGAAAACTAGTACAAAATACTAACACACAATTAAAGAAAAATGTTCTAATTATTTTAATAAATTGAGTATAACCCAATTTTGATACCTAAACCTGATAAAGACTCTCCAGAAAAAGTAGAAAAAAGAAAACTGTAAACCATTGCTACTTGTGAATACAGATGCAAAAGGACGAAGTAAAATATCAGCAAACAGAGTCCAACACCACATGAATAAAATAACACACATGACCCATCAGTATTTGTCCTAGCAATTTAAGGTTGTTTCAATATTAGAAATCAATACTGATAGATTGAATAAAAAATATGATCATCTCCACTGATGCTAAAAAAGCCTTTGACAAAAATTCAATACCCATTCCTGTTAACAGCCCTCAAGAGAACAGAAATTGAAGTACACTTTTTAACACTATGAAATTCCTTAACATGATAAAATAATTAGTACTTAAGCCATTATTTTACTTAGTGTGTAAACACTGAAGACTTTCCAGTCAAATCAGGAACAAGACAAGGATACCTCTTATCTTCATTATTGCTCAACACTGTACTAGTAATATTGGCCAATGGAATTAGAAAAGAGAAAATAATTAGCAGCAGAATATTAGGTAAAGAAAAAGTAAAACTCTATTTTTACACAATTAGATAATTTAACTGGAAAGTCCTAGAAAATCAACAGTCAATGATAAAACTGACTCAAACAGTACAAGAATCCAATCAGTAGCAAGATCTAAAATTAATAGGCAAGTCAATAGCCCTCATATATTCAAACAAACAATAACTGTAGAAATGATGGAAGAGAAATCCTGCTTAAAAACTTCAGCAACAGAGAAAATTAAATATGTAGGAATAAACTTGTAAAAAATATACAAAACTTATATGAGGAAAACTTGAAATTACTCCGCAAAGACACAAGACTAGACTTAGACGAATGGGAAGCATCTCATGTTACATCATAAAGATGTCAGTTCTCACTTAGTTAATTGATAAATTTAATGTAATCCTGTTAAAATACCAACAAGCTTTTGTTCTATGGAGTTAAGACACACTGATATTAAAGTTTATTAGACAAGATAAATAAGCAAAAATATCCAGGAAAATACTAAAAAAGAAAATCTATGTAGGGGACCTAGACTGATCAGACATTAAAACATATCGACATTGTGGCACTGGCCTATGACTATAGACCAGTGGAACAGAATAAAAAACCCAGAAATAAACCTCAGGTCACATGGAAATTTAGTACATGATGAAGCTGGCATCTCAAATAATTGGGATAAAGATAGACTTATTAATAAGTGGTGCTGGGTAGCCATCAGATAAAGAAAAAGCTAGATCTTCATTTCATACCATATCCCAAAATAAACTCCAAATGGACCAGGATCTAAATTGAAAAGTAAAACCATACAAGTACTAAAGAGAATTGAAGAGTGTGTTTCTCTTTAACAGTAGTGTGAGAAAGACTTTCTAACACTAAAAATACTGAGGCAATAAAAAACTACTAAGTTTGAGTATATAAAAACTTTTATAATTTTGCATGGTAAAAACTACCATAGCCATAGTCAGAAGATCACTGACCAGCTAGGACAAAGCATTTGCAGCATGCATCATATCACAGATAAAGGGCTAATATCCCTAACACACACAAAACTCTTCAAAATTCCAGACCCAAGGACCAAAACCCAACAGAAAAACGGGAATCCAACAATTCACAAGAGTATAAACACAGCCCTTACATGTACAGAAATTGTTCCAAGTTTCTCCTAATTTGGGAAATGCACTAAAACAACATGGAGATACATACCACTTCTCATCTGTTGGGTTGGCTAAAATGAAAAAGCATGACAGCCTTTTGATTGGCAAAGTTTTGGGGAACACTTATGCATTGCTAGTGGGAATGCAACCTGGTACAATTTTGTATGGGAATTTGGCAAAAATGTAACAAAACTATATATGCCCTTATTATTTTTTACCTAGAAGTTGCACATCTAGTTTTCACCTTGAAAACACAACTGTAACGATGTGCAGATTGTTCATTATAGCATTATTTGTAGTTGAAAAATAATTTTAAAAATCTAAATGTCCATACATAGAAGAGTTGTTCAATAAATTATGGTATGTTTATGCAATGGAGTACTGTGCATTTTCTTTTAAAAGAGGAATGAAGAAGATTTATGTGAACTTACTTAGAATGAGTTCCAGAGTACACTGATAAGTGAAAAACAAACAAGGTAGAAAAGAACATCTATACTGTAGGTAAGAAAGAACATGAGGAAATAAACATATGTCTCTTCCTTCATAAAAAGAATAGACCAGCAACAATCCCACCTACAAGAGGGCTAGTGGGAGTGAAGTAGAAAGAGTGAGGAACAGGAAGGAACGTGGTACAAAGGTTGAGGGGAGAGTGCCGCTTCTCTTAAGTTTACCATCTTGTGAATGCTTGTGTGACAAAGCCATGTCAATGATCACATACTCATTAAAATAAGAAATAATTAAAATCAACCAGATGTGCAGGGAATCCAAAATGGAATACAAACAATTAATCCAACTTTAAAAAAAAGGAAACAAGAACAAATGAATAACATACCCACACTGAAACAAATGGGAAAGAAAAAGATTAAGGAACTTCGAAAAACATTACCTTGCCTCTGTATTATATGGCTAAAGACAAAAAGAACTGTACGGAAATGGGTGAACAATTGAAACTACTTTGTGTTTATTTTAGGATAGAGCAGAAAAGTAAATATATTATGATCCTGAGAGTCATGTTTCTCACTGTTGGAGAAAGGAGTTACACATAAGCTAAGGGGGAAGCCTGGAGTAAATCCTATGGTGCTGGTAGAATGTGAGGGTCTTGGGTCTTTGATGTATATACAAGTAGATAGCCACAGATGTGTAGAAACTTGACAAATGACACAGACTTCACAGTACATAGTGAGAAAAAAATGGACTATTCAATAAAAGGAGCTGGGAAAAATGGTTCTCCATATGAAAAACAAAAGCAATGGCCAAACAAAAACTAATTCCAATTGTGCTAACAACTAAAATATGAAATTAAAAAGGTTAAAACACTAGAAAAATTTTAACAACAGTTTTATGCTATTATGCAGGGAGATGTTTTTCTTTTTATCAAGACACAAAAATTAATGTACAATAAAAAAAGTAATGATAAATTTGACTCCCATTGAAATTAGAAATTTGGTTTAGCAAGACACTAAGAATAAAGTAAAAATCCAGTCACAAACTAGAAGAAAATGATTGTAATACTTTTAAGTCATAGGTGATTGGTATCTGGAATATGTAAAAATTATTCTAATTGTTAAGAAAAAGACAAATAACAGAATAGAGAAAAGAACAAAGGATATTAAGAAGCAATTCTCAGAAGAGGATACCCAAAGAGTCCAGAAACATACAAAAATATAGTCAATTCTTAAATATTAATTAGTAAACTGTGAATAAAAGCCACAATCAGATATACCAACAGGTTGTCAAGAATCAGAGTCTGCCTCTCTGTTGGTCAGGATGTGGAGCAAAGGGTACAATCAGCATGGCAGGTACCAGCATCAGTCGGTGCACCCACTTTGGAGAGCAACATGGCAGCATAGCAAAGTCAAAGACATAGGTGTACTTGGACTTGGTAACTCTCCTTCTGAATATACACCTTAGAGAATAGTGTGTGCGTGTGTACACACGTTGACATGTTTAAGAATGTTTGGCTCATGTTAAATAGTGAAAAGTAAAAACAATCTCTCTTTTAATTAAACCTGGATATCCGAATTATGACATAGTTCTACAGTGGGGTTCCAACAGTGGAGAAAATGGATGAGTGAGATTTACATGAATCAACATGGAAACATCTCAAAAACATAGGTTTGTATATAGGATGATATGCATCATTTATATAAATCAAAAAATTGCAAAAATGAATGTTATGTAGTTTATAAGTATGTATTTCTGTGGTCAGAATATAAAAAAAATTCTTGGAGTAGCAGTAATGAGCCTTCAAGATGGTGGCCAATGGTTCCTGCCTCTTGGTATTCACAGTACTGTGTAGCCCTGACCCACACTGTACCAGGGTTGGTCCTTCACCAACAACCCAGTTGGACAGAAGTGATAGTATGTCAGTCCCACGTTAGGTTACAATGACTGTGACTTCTACCTCCAGCACCCATCTTCAGTCTCTGACCTGCTGCCACAGAAGCAAGCACGTTGCCAGGTTGTGAGCAGCCCTAGGCAAAGGCCCCTGGAGGTGAGGACTGAGCCACAGCCAGCAGGAGCTGAGTCGCTAGCACAGATGAGCTGGGAGGAGGCTCCTCAGCCCCAGGCCAATCTTGAGATGATAGCAGTTCAGACAACAGCTTGACGGCAGCCTTGTGGCAAAGCCAGAGCCACCAGCTACTACCAGCTGGGTGTATCCTGGCTCCTGACCATCAGAAGCTGTGTGAGGTAATACGGTCTGTAGTTTTTAGTTGCTATGTTTTGTGGCAACTTGTGACACGATAAGGGATTGTTAACACAGAGTAGGTCTCCTCTTGGGAGGCGTGGCCCAAAGACCATGGAGAAGGACGCAAAGAACTTCACCTTTTACCTGAAATATTTTGTCTTTGAAATAAAATATCTAAAGCAAATGTGGCAAGATATTAAGTTTATTAGACTTAGATATTGAGTGCATAGTTGCTATAATATAATTTTTTTGTGCTTTTGGGTATGTTTGGAGTATCTCATGGTCAGAAGGACAGCGTGGTCAGTGTTGTACCCCACTGTGGCAGGCCACTGTCCACCGCCAGGGCCAACCTGAGTGGGCAATGGTTCTGCTCTCCTGCTACTAAACAGACCTCTTCTGACAGCATCAATCGGGTACTTACACTCTGCAGGATTAAAATACAGAACTTCAGAAGCTAACTCTTCTGGGTGGGATCTGGCGTATAATTTGGGTTTCTGTTATGATAAATGAGAAACAATGTTGAAACTGACATTTTCATTTTAAAACTTGTGATGCTTATAAAGGATCTAAAAGCCCTCATATTGGGACAATAAAGATGTCAAGAACAGGTTGTCAATACAATTAAAAGCTGAAAATTTTGTGTAGGTTCTGGTAAAATTATTTCATTAAGAAGCAAATCAAAATGCTTAAATCATACATACTTAACATGATTATAAGTGCGGATTATTCAAATGAAATGAGTCACAAATTCCCCAAGAACATTAAATTACTCCCCAGTGCTAGAAAAATGGGTGATTTTGCTCTCTCATTGAACATATGCTTCATTAATTTATTTTCCTGGAAACATGGAAAGCAATTGAAGATTTATTGGTCAGTGTCTAAAGAAGATCAGGAACCCTGTAATTTTACAAACAATAAGAAAAGCTTCTTGAGGCTTAACAACCATACTTAATTTTTTAAAAAGATATTGTCATTACTGAGCATGTCTGCAGTGACCTCTCAATTTGGGGTTGAGTAGGGATGCCAGAAGGGGCTTTCAGGAAGGCAGAAGGAGACCTAGCTTTTCTGTTTATTAGATATTTAGCTTAAAATGCTACTTTGAGCACATTTTGTGCTGTTTGGTGACTCGCTGTCTTTTTTGCCTTGCCTATTCTGTTCTGTCATGAGCGCAGCTCTAAGGAGAAGAGGATAAAGCACATCTTTTTTTCCTACCCAGCCCTTATTCCCACCTCATTCTGTTTAAAATCTAGGTTTAAACTTCAGAGGAGATTCAGAAAAGCTAGTGAGGCATGAGATTGGCACTCCCTAGCCCCTGCAAGGGCCAGTCACTGACGGCTGTGGGGGCACCAAAGCTCTTTCCCTTGAGACAGGACAACTCTGTGGGGTGATTAGAACATATATCCCCCACAGAGTTATCCTGTGTTATAGAGCAGCAGTGATGCTTTGAAGAGACAATGACAGATCAAGGCGATCAAACATTAACCGAAATAAAGTATGAACAAGCTTCTGAGGGATGTAGGACACAGGGCTGCAGCAGACACTGGGATGCAGTATCTGGTTCTAAGTATGATCACGCATGCCCTGTTAGAGCAAGAGCACACGGGCGTCGGCAATAAATGGAGTCCTGGCCCAGGTTCAAAGTAAAGTGGGTCTACAGAGTCCACGGACCTCAGTGATTATTCCCTTAATTCACTAAAGTCTTATCCAAATGGATGTCCTCGGCCATTAGAAGAACGCCCACATTGGTTCCTTCACCTGTGGAATAACAACTATGGTATCAATAATAGGAAAGTCAAGTAGCAGTCCATGAAACTGTCCCTTCTACCCCAGGTAAGACAGTAAACGACAAACACTGTGGTATCCTAGAGGGAATGGCAGAGGTTAGTGCCACTCTCATGGACTTGCAAGATGCAAGGCTGGTGGTCCTCATCCATCCCCACTAATTCTCCATTTGGCCCCCGAAGAAACCAAATGGATCATAGTGAAAGACCCTGCCCCACCACAGATGTGACCAGATGGCAGGCTCAGTGTGGTACTCTGTGCTAGAGCAGGTGAACACAGACTGGTGTGTGCGCCAGGTGGCCAGTAAACTGGCCAATGGGTTCTTCTCCATACCAACCACAGTGGAGGCTAAAACAGTCAGTCCCACATGGGATGAATGTAACTCATTGAACCTTAGTGTGGTTCCAGGGCCACACTAACTCTTCTGCTTTCTGTCATAGTCAAGTCTGAAGGAATATAGGCCACCTGAACATTTGCAGAGCATCATACTGGTACTCCACATTGATGAATTCATGTTAATCCAACTGGATGAGCAAAGGCTGGCAAGCGACCTGAAGGCCTTGGTAAGACCTGTGCTCCAGAGGTGAGTGATAAACTCTTCCTGAGAGAGGGGGCCCCACACATCAATCAAGTTTTCAGGGGTCCAGTGGTGTAAGGCAAGGCAGAATACTTCCTCCAAGGTAGAGAATGAATTCTAGTACCTTGCAGGCCCTACCGCTAGGAAAGAGCAACAATTCTTGGTGGGCAGCTTTGCATTTTGGAGACAGTATATTCCTCACTTGAGAATAAGTTTGGCCCATTCGTCAGGTGATGGGGAAGAGCTCTCTAGTAAGTCTCAGCTATGACCCCAGCAGCTCTATTTGCTTCCCTCACTCCCTTATGGGTTTTCTTGGAGCACAATTCCCCAGTAATTCATGTGCTCTGAGATCTGTCTCAGACTCTGCTTCTGAGGAGCTCAACCTAAGACAAGTTCACAGAGGGTGAGGCCGGGATGGTGTACGGGTGTGGCTTGTCTTTGATGGCCAGGGATTTCAGGAATGAAAGCAAAGCATGGATAAATGGGAATGGTCTCCCATTCATTTGTTAAATGAACAACCAAAACAGAAACAGACTCACAGATACAGAGAACAAACCAATGGTTGCTAGATGTGGGAGGAGTGGGGAGCTGGGGGAAAAAGGTGAAGGCAGTAAGAGGTTCAGTTGGAAGCTAGAAAATGGTTATGGGGATGTAAGTGCACCCTAGGGAATATAATCAGTATCTATGTTTGGTGTCAGGTGGATACTAGACTTAACAGGGGGATCATTTCTTAAATTATATAAATGTCTAACCACTCTGCTGCACACCTGAAACTAATGTAAAATAATAGTGCTTTTTGAACTGTAATTTTTAAAAAATTAAAAATAAAATAAAAAAGTAGATATCTCTTAGGCAATGTGTAAGTCACAATCTTAAGTCTTAAGATCACATTTTTGAGATGTTACAAAATGTATGACATTCATAATAATTCTTTTCATGCCATGAATTCATTCAACAAACATTGTTGCATGTCTGTTAGATACCAGGCTTAGCTGCTAGACTTTGGGAGTTTTCAGCACAGCATTTACCCATGAAGATTTAAATGCCAAGGACCGAAACATACATATCAAAAGTTAGTAGACATTGAGTATGTGCCCCTGTGTGTTTTTGAGTGTCCTCGGAGATGGTCCTATTTATTTCCTTGTAATATGGGCTTCTGTATTATGTGAACCATGTGACTATTCTTTTAAAAAGTCTTTTTATCATGTCTAGCAGTGTCCTGCTCCCAGTGGGTGACTAGTGACATCCGAATCACCGCTGAACACAAGCACACAAACATACAACGTCCTCAGTTCACAAGGAATTTGTGAACTAAGCCTCATTTTCATGAAGTTTGTGAAGCCAGACCCAAAACTGTCTCAGTGTAGGAGCCGCAGCTGGGTGTTATTTCCTTTCAAATTTGACCACATGAGAGACAGACAAGGACTTTTTTTCTTTCTTTTTCTCAGGGCACTGCTGATATATTTTGTAGAGCACCAATTTTAAAAGATCTGAAAGACATTGTATTTTGAAAGCATGGCAATGTTTCCCCTGTATAATAAATTTATTAATGAATTCCCCAATAAAGTTATATTCTTGTCTTAAAATAGCCATGTAAGCAAAACCAGCAGGATCCCAGAAGGGTTTGCTAAGCTGCAGTCCAGCCCAGCCTAGTAGACTGATGGTAAGGATGGATCTCCACCCTGGTTAATGAGCCTGGCCCTGCCATTTGTAAATGCCGCAAACATTCTTTCCCCTTCTTTTCTTGGGTTTTTTACTGAGGTATAGTTGACGTATAACATCATCTTAGTTTCTGGTGTACAACGTCATGATTCAGTATCTGTACATACTGTGAAAGGACCACCACAGTAAATCTCGTTAACAACTGTCACTGTTCATAGTTACAATTTTTTTATTGTGAGAAGGACTTTTAAGATCTACTTTCTCAGCAACTTTAAATATGAATACAGAATTATTAACTATACTTGCCATGCTATACGTTACATTACACCTCCATGACTTAATTATTTTATAACTGAAAGTTTCTTCCTCTTGGTCCATTTTGCCTATTTCATCCCCACCCCCCATTTCCTGCCCCTGTCTGGAAACCACCAATCTGTTCTCTGTATCTACTAGCTTGGTTTTTAGTGTGTTTCCTTTTTGTTGAGTGGTTTTTTAGATTCCATGCGTAAGTGAGATCATACCATATTTGCCTTTCTCTGATTTATTTAACTTAGCATGACACTCCCAAGGCCTGTCCCACATCCGTCACAAATGTCAAGGTTTCATTCTTCCTATGGCTGACATATATATATATCTCATATATATATAAGAATATGATAGTCCATATATGTGATATATGGACTAAGGACCTTGTATATATCACATATACAGAGTGAGGCAAAAGTAGGTTTAGAATGGTTCCCATGGAAAATAACAGAACAATTAATAAATAATAATATGAGAATAAACTCTGTGTTTTGCATACTTACAACTGTAAACCTACCTTTGCCCACCCTGTATATTGTATTTTCTTTACCCATTTGTCCATTGGTGAACAATAAGCTTCCACAGCTTGGCTATTGTAAATAATGCTATACTGAATATGGGAGGGCATATATCTTTTTGAGATAGTATTTTAATTTTCTTTGTATAAATACCCAGAAGTGAGATTGCTGGATCATAGGGTAGTTCTATTTTTAATTTTTTGTTTAGCAGAATGGCTGCACCAATTTTCAATCCCATCAACAGTGCATGAGAATACCCTTTTCTCCACATCCTCCACAACACTTGTTGTTTGTTGATTTATTGATAATAGCTATTGTGACAAGTGTGAGGTGATATCTCATTGTGGTTTTGATTTGCATTTCCACAATTAGTTGTGATATTAAGCATCTTTACATGTACCTGTTGACCATGCGTGTCTATATGTCCATATGTCTATTCATATTTGCCCATTTTTAAAATCAGACTAATTTTATTTTTTCTCTTTCTTTTCTTTTTTTAAGTATATTTTATTGATTATGCTATTACAGGTTTCTCAATGTTTTCCTCCCATTTATTCCCCCTCCACCATGCACCCCCTGCCCTCTAGCATTCCCCACACTCCACCACCTTAGTTCATGTCCATGGGTTGTACATACAAATTCTTTGCCTTCTCTGTTTCCTATACTATTCTTAACCTCCCCCTGTCTATTTTATGCCTACCAACTATGCTTCTCATTCCTTGTACCTCCTACCCATTCTTGCCCTCCCCTTCTCTACTGATAATACTCCATGTGATCCTGTTCGTGTTCTAGTTGTTTGCTTAGTTTTTGTTTTTTACATCCAGTTGTTGATAGTTATGAGTTTGTAGTCATTTTACGGTTTATAGTTTTTGATCTTCTTATTTATTAGGTAAGTCCCTTGAACATTTCATATAATAAGGGCTTGGCGATGATGAACTCCTTTAACTTGACCTTATCTGGGAAGCACTTTACCTGCCCTTCCATTCTAAATGAGAGCTTTGCTGGATAGAGCATTCTTGGATGTAGGTCCTTGCCTTTCATGACTTCAAATACTTCTTTATAGTCTCTTCTTGCCTGTAAGTTTTCTTTTGAGAAATCAGCTGATAGTCTTATGGGAACCCCTTTGTAGGTAACTGTCTCTTTTTCTCTTGCTGCTTTTAAGTTGTCTCTTTAGCCCTGCCTGGTGTAGCTCAGTGGATTGAGCACTGACCTATGAACCAAAGGGTCTCCAGTTCGATTCCCAGGCAGGGTACATGCCTGGGTCGTGGGCCAAGCCCCTGATGGAGGGTGCTTGAGAAGCAGCCACACATTGATGTTTTTCTCCTTCTCTTTCTCTCTCTCTTCTCCCTGTCTAAAAATAAATGAATAAAATCTTTTTAAAAAAGAGAGATTCTTTAGTCCTGGATGGTGTGGCTGAGTGAATTAAGTGCTGGACCGTGAACAAAAGGGTCGCCAGTTTGATTACCAGTCAGGGCACATGCCTGTGTTGCTGGCCAGGTCCCCAGTAGGGGGTGTGCGAGAGGCAACCACGCACATTGATGTTTCCCTCCCTCTCTCCCTCCCTTCCTTTCTCTAAAAATAAATAATTTTTAAAAAGATTCTCTCTTTATCTTTAATCTTGGGTAACTTAATTATGATGTGTCTTGGTGTATTCCTCCTTGAATCAAATTTCTTTGGGACTCTCTGGGCTTCCTGCACTTCCTGAAAGTCTATTTCCTTTGCCAGATTCTGGAAGTTTCCCTTCATTATTTGTTGAAATAAGCTTTCAATTTTGTGCTCTTGTTCTTCTCTTTCTGGCACCCTTATGACTCAATGCTGGAGGGCTTAAAGTTGTCCCAGAGGTCCCTAAGCCTCTCCTCGTTGTTTTGAACTCTTATTTCTTCATTCTGTTCCAGTTAAATGTTTATTTCTTCCTTCATCTCCAAATCATTGATGTGAGTCCTGGTTTCCTTCCCTCCACTGTTGGTTCCCTGTGTGTTTTTCTTTATTTCACTTTTCATAGACCTCACTTTTTCCTCTATTTTGCAACCATACGCAACCATTTCTGTGAGCATCCTGATTATCAGTGTTTTGAACTCTGCATCTGATAGGTTGGCTGTGTCTTCATTGCTTAGTTGTGTTTTTTCTGGAGTTTTGATCTGTTCTTTCATTTGGGCCAAATTTCTTCATCTCAGCATGCCTGTTATGTAGTATGGGGCAGAGCCTTAGGTATTCACCAGGGCAGGGCAACCCATGTTGCTGCTTTGTGGTACTGTATGTGGTAGAGGGGTCTGAGAGGGAACAATACCACTTGCTAAGAAGCTCTTGGCCCACTTTTACCCACTTTTAGTCACTTCGTCCACTACCCACAAACAAATTGGGTCCTTCTGGTGGTGATTCCAGGTAGGTGGGTTTGTGTATGTTCTCGAACCCTGTGGGTCTCTCCAACAAACTCTCCTGTGAGCCTTGGAGTTTCTCCTGCTGCCTCAACACCCACAGGTTTTTTCAGTCAGAAGTTTTAAGGCTTTATTTTCCCACACTGGAACCCTGGGTTGCTTGGTCTCTCACTCCCCAGTTGTTCCTCCCAATTTATCTGCACACAAATGTGGGACCACCTGGTCTGCCAGCTGTTGCCTTGGCTGCCATGCATCCTCTTGTCCCTGGCTCCCCATTTCTGCCCCCCTACCACTGGTCTGGTTGAATGTTTCTTCATTAACCTCTTGGTTGTTGGACTTCTACAGAGTTCAATTTTCTGGCAGTTCTGGTTATTTTTTGTTTTTAAATTTGTTTTTGTGCTTCTTTTGGTTGTGAGAGGAGGCAAAGTGTATCTACTTCTGCCTACGTCTTGGCCAGGTGTGAGATTTACTTTTTTAATGACATTAAGTTCAGGAGGAATTTATTGAGTAGCTAACTGTGCTCACTGTGGTATTGACCTTGTGGGAAAAAAATCAAATGGAAACACATCCTGAGTGCATTTTAAGAGTCAATAAAAAACTGGGTTCTTCAAGTATAAAGGACATATAGACAATAACAAGGGGGGTGGAAATGGGATGGCAGTGGGGAGGGCTGGGGGGGGTGGGCTGGGATAGGGGTAAAAGGCAGAAAACTGTACTTGAACAATAATTTTTAAAAAAAGAACTTGGTTCTTCACCTCAGATGGCTCCTGGGTCTTGGTGACTGGCTGACTACAAGAGAAGGGAGGGAAGAACTCAACATCTCATGGAGATTCTAAACATAGCTGATGGGAAAATGGCTGGCACATTGACATTAATTAGGAAGTTATAAGGTGAGTAAGAGTACACTTGGGAGAGGAGGCTAATGTAAAAGCTGTCAAAGGAACAGTTCTACTTGGAATCCCGGAAACTGAGAGATACAGTTTTCTGGAGGTCACACCAGGAATTACTGTCAGAGAAGGAAAAATCAAAGGGTATGTGGTCTTTGGAGTCTGTGATATTTTCCAGACAGAAGTTTGCTAAGAGTATTCTGGGAAATCCTGGGAATCAGTGGAACCTGCAACATATCAAATCATAGTAAAAGGCATTGGTAGGTCTGGTTTGAGTCTGAGTGCGTTAGCCTGCCTCCTTCACCACTTTGCTCAGCTGGCCCTGGAAGGAAGAGGTGTGGTTCAGGTATTGCCCCTGTTGTCACGCTTCCTTGAGGGCTTCTGTGACCCTGTCTTATGTGTGGCGTTCTCTAGTTCAGTCCAGGAGGAGGAACAGATTTCTTTTTCTCCTTGTGATTAATACCATCCAGATTCCCAAGCATCGCATACAATCGCACAGATATTACACTTAAACCATCTGCAAGTGTACGGTTCAGTGGCATTCAGCACATTCACATTGTTGTACAACCATCACCATCTCCAGAATGTTTTTAGCTCCCCAAGCTGAAACTCTGTCCCCATTAAACATTAATTCTGTCCCTTTGCCCCCAGCAGCCACCATTCTACTTTCTGTCTTTATGAATGTGACCAGTCTACAAACTTCATATATCCATTTAACAGTTTTATCAGTTGGTCAGCTAGGAATTCTTCAAAACATCAGTGCCTCAAAACTCATATGTTAATAAATATATACCAAAAAGGGTGAATTTTACTGGATGTAAAGGATTCTTAAATATACCCAGTAAAAATCACTGCTTCATTTCCCGAGGGCCAGGGGAGTCCAGAGAGGACGTGGGGGAGTTGAGGACCCACGTGGGCTGTGTGTCCCCTCAGTGTTGGCTTCAGTTCAGTTTTCCCAGCACTCTGCATAGATCTCAGACTGAGGCAGCATGGATGAATATGGGGCATCGTGCTGAGTGAAGCCAACCAGACACAAAAGGACATACAGTATGATTCCACACATAGTAGTTATTGTCAAATTCACAGGGGCAGGAAGCAGAATGGTGGCAGCCAGGGCTGGGGGAGAGGGAAATAGGAAGTTATTGTTTAACAGGGATAGAATTTCAGTTTGGGAAGATGAAAAAGTTCTGGAAACAGACGGTGGTGATGGTTGTACAACAACATCAATGTTTTCAATGCAACTGACTGATACACCTAAAAATGGTAATCTTATTTCATATTTTATTTATTTTGTTATTTACTATATTTATATTCTACCACAATAAAAACTGGAAAGAATTAAATGTAAACACACACATGCATGATGACAGAGAATGTGAAGAAAAGTCCCTAAACCTCTCAAGGGCACCCTCGTTTTGAGATGTTTCCCCTGAAGTCATCGGGCACAGGAAGTAGACCTATCTAACTTCACTCTGTGTACTACAGCTGGTGCCTCACTACAGCCGAATGCCTGCCACCATCATCACAGCAAAGGGCTGGGGAAGGTGGCAGCGCCTGTATTGTGAACACTTACTCAGGTGTAACAGAGCCTTCGAGTTTCCATGGAACCTGAGGCCAACTGTAAATACAGACAGCTTGTCTGAAAGATCAAGAGTAATATGGTGGAGCAGCGCACAGTGGCTCTGTTTCTGGTCGACACCTACTTCAGCCCAACAGGGACCTCAAAGCACCTTTTCAAGCTCAATGCAAATACCTCACACACTCGTGATTTGTCCATGGGCTACAATTGACCCTACTATATACCCGTAACCATACAAATGTTTGGGGTCTCATGATTCCTTCCTCTTCTTTCCTTCCAATGGTTTCTCATTATATTTTTTTCTAAAAAAGAGTATTGCCAAAACCACCTTTGGTTTCTCCTTTCTGTCAGTAAGAGGACACTGTGATTAAAATAACCCAGATCTCATTGCAGCATTATTCACAACAGCCAAGACATGAAAACAACCCAAATGTCCTTCAATGGATGACTAGATAAAGATGTGGTACATGTATACAACAGACTACCACTCAGCCATTGAAAAGATGAAATATTGCCATTTGAGACAACATGGATGGGTCTATTGTGCTAAGTGAAATAAGTCAGATGGAAAAGGACAAGGCTGTGATTTCACTCATATGTGGGTTATAAAACAAGCAACAAAATAATAAACAAAAAGGTGAACTCATAGATATAGACAGAAAAATGGTGGTTACCAGAGGGGATGAGGGGTGGGAGAGGATGACCAAGGTAAAGGAGGTCAAATACAAGGTGACAAAAGTAGACTTGACTTAGGGTGGTGAGTACACAATGCACTATGCAGATATCATATCATAAAATTGTACACCTGAAATTTATATGACGTTGTTAACTAATATTACCCCAACAGATTTAATTTAAAAAGTTTAAGTTAAAAAGAAGAAAACAGCCCAGATTAGCTTCAATGGGAACAAAGGCAACAAGAATGTGACAACGTCTCTGAGAAGTTATTGAGCTTAATTTATAGATTATCGTTGCTACTATGGAAAAAAGCAAGGGTGTGGATGGATGCAAGTGACCTTTCTAATGGCAGTTCCATGAGGAAATACTGCCAGGGGCAAGACAATGGCCTTGGGCAAACTATACAGAGTGAGGCGAAATATGAACCTGTCTTTTTCATTTCAAATGGATACAAAAGCTGAAAATGTGCCCGTGAAAAATCATGTGCCAATGAAACCAAACTCAAATTTTACTCAGAGGTGATTATTCAACATAAGTCATTCACAAACCATGTGTCATAACACATTTCCCTAGTTTTTACCCCCATTTGCAATGCCCGCAAAGATGGCTTACTTATTTTTTCAGTTTCAAAATAAAAATGGACTTTGATGACTATAAAAAATGAAGTTAGCTTTTAACAGTTTTGATCACTAGGTAGTCAAAATAAATAAGTATTGGATCTAAGCTCTAGGTATGTAGACAGACTCTGGGTCCTAAAGAACAAAATTTGGTCTCAGTAATCTTCCTGAGACAGTTACAAAGGAAGGAACCAGATGCTACTTTGCTGGACTCCTCCGTTTAGAGAGCATCTAGACATGCTGCATTTTATTAAGCGGCCTTTCATTTTACCCACATTATTAATCAGGTAAACTATAAAAGATAATGAGAAAAATATCCAGCCTTCCTGATCTCATCTTCATTTTTTTACTGGTGATGCTAGCAACTCATGGTTGCTAGCCGGTCACGGTGCTAAACTGGATGGCAACTAAGGGACCTAACTACACTGGGGTCGAGGACAGACCTGGAATGAGTTACAATCTTGCCATCTGGTTGTCTCCCCAGCACTGGGTCACTTCCACACAGGTTGGTGATGTCGAGGGACAATCCACCCTGGGCTCTGGGGATAGGGACTGCGCGGGGTCTTTGCAGGGCAGCCTGACCACATGCTCTGCTCCAGTCAGTAGGTGTTCAGAGTGAAGCAGTGACCGCATCACAAATGGCGAGTGCCTATCTCTTGTTGTGACAGGCTAAGGGACTTACTAGTTTTTGTAGGAACAGCTGCAAATATCACTAACAGGATTTTAAGGTGCCGGCTGTACATTCAAGTATCTTACTGACAAAGTGCAGCCTGGGAGCCTGTGTTGGTTGTGTGCACTCCTGGGCGCTGGCGCCCACAATCATTTCTGGCATACCATGGGTCCAGAAGAAAAAGTAATGAATGGGTAAATCTGAGAGTGGGATTAAAATCCAGTCCCAACGCTAGTGTTACAAACTGATATATATGGTCATCCCCATCCCACTCGTATTTTTAAAACTGCAGCTAGATGTTATTAGGCCACCAGCAGTACTAGAGCAGGAGCTGTGGTCTGTTTTCTGATGGAAATGATGGTCTATGGTTAAGTGGTTTGAATTAAGATGGGCTGGACACAGGAGCAAGGCCAGGGCCATTGCTGGAAGGCTCACAGCTGCCATGTTTGAATGATTTGGGGGTTGAGCAGATGAAACTGTGTCTTATGGAGGCTCTTGGCCACCTGCAGTAAGGGACCTGGAGTGATGTCAGCAACTGTGGTTCTGTGTACTGAAGCTGTTCTCAGGACTGAACACCATTCTTGGACATCACACACCTTTATTTCATCCTGTCTGTTAATGGACATAGGAATGCAGAACTCAGTTTGGATTAAGCTCCTGTCATCCTCTGTCTGGGGTCCCTCTCTACAGGCTGAAACAGTATCCAGAATGAGAATGTGCATGCAAAGTTCTGCATCTGAAGCTATCTTCTTTTAGGTCAGCCCTTGGGTTACAAAGAGCTGATACTTGCTCAGCTGATTAGAGAATTGCCCCATTACACCAAGGTTGTGGGTTTGATCCCCCATCAGGGCACATATAGGAATCAACGAATGAGTGCATAGATAAGTAGAGCAACAAATCGATGTTTCTTTCTCTCTAAAAATCAATAAAAATAAAAAAAACAAAGCTGATTCTTTTATTGAGTGAGGGCATAAATCATGATTATATAGAAAGTGGAGTCTAATGAACACAGGGTCTTCAGGGCCTGAGAAAGTCTCTTCTGGTAGAAAGGAGAATTGTTGTTTTGGCTCTAAAGTTTCCCCTTGTTGTCTACCTCTCACAAAGATGATTTTTATGGCTACACACAGATTTTTTCCCTCTTTTACTTTGGGGATTTTGCTATGACACATTAAAAAAGTATTTGTTAGTAAAAAAGCTTCATCAAAATGCAACCCACTCCTATATATAAAATAAATATAGGTCAACTTATTTTATTTTATTTTTAAATTTTTTTATTGTTGTTCAAATACAGTTGTCTTCATTTTCACCTCATTGCACCCCCCACTCCACCCATCCCCGCCTCCCACCCCCTACCCCCTACCAAACCTCAAACCTACCCCCTTTGGTATTGTCCTTGTGTCCTTTATTCATGTTCCTTGATGACCCTTTCCCTCTTTTCCCCAATTCCCTCTCCCCTCCCCTCGGGTTACTGTCAATTTGTTCTTTATATCAATGTCTCTGGTTATATTTTGCTTGCAGGTTTGTTTTGTTGATTAGGTCCCACTTATAGGTGAGATCATAGGGTATTTGTCTTTCACCACCTGGCTTTTTTCACTCAGCATAATGCTGTCTAGTTCCATCTATGCTGTTGCAAATGGTAGGAGCTCCTTCTTTCTCTCTGCTATGTAGTATTCCATTGCATAAACATACCATAGTTTTTATCCACTCATTCACTGATGGGCACTTAGGTTGTTTCCAGCATCTGGCTATTGTAAATAATGCTGCAGTGAACATTGGGGTACATAGGTTTTTTTGAATTGGTGTTTCAGGGTTCTTAGGGTATAATCCCAGCAGTGGTATTGCTGGGTGAAAAGGCAGTTCCATTTTTAGTTTTCTGAAGAAATTACATACTATTTTCCACAGTCTCTGTGGTCAATTAACATTCAACAAAGCGGGTAGAAGTGTAAAATGGAGTGAAAATAGCCTCTTCAACAAATGGTGTTAGGAGAACTGGACAGCTACATGCAAAAAAATGAAACTCGACCACCAACTTACACCATACACAAAAATAAATTCAAGGTGGATGAAAGACTTAAATATAACATAAGTCTTATATGTAATATAAATCTTAAATATAAGTTGTGACACCATAAGAGTCCTAGAGGAGAACATGGGCAGGAAAATCTCAGATATTCCAGGCAGCAGTATTTTCACTGATATGTCCCTTAGAGCAAGGGACATAAAGGAAAGAATAAACAGATGGGACCTCATCAAAAATAAAAGCTCTGCATAGCTAAAAAAAAAGAGCAGTGGAATGAAAGGGGAACCAACTGTATGGAAAAATCTATTTGCAAATGACACCCTGGAAAAAGGTCTGATCTCCAAAATATGTAAGTCAACTTATTTTAAACGGGCCCCAAAGTGGCTGTCCCTGAACTACAATACTCTGCAGGTTCTGCAAGAGTCATTTTCCTTAAGACTGAGAGAAGTGGACAGTTACAAATTAAAAACGAATGCTGCCTTTGCACAAGTCAGCTGTGATGATCTTCCTGGACATAATGAGCAGACGCAACTGGAAGATGCTGGTTCTCTGAGCACTGGGTCTTCTTTCCAGCAGACTCGGAAGGCGAGCCTTCCCTCAGCCCAGCAGCTGCCCTCTCCCTGAGCTCCCGTGTGCACACCTGACCTGACAGGCTCTGCAAGGAGAAGCACTGGTTCTGACCCTGAAGGAGGTGAGGAAAGAGGGCAGGCCCAAAATGGCAGGCACACAGAGCAGAGAGCCTAGGATGAGTCATCTTCCTTCTATAGACACACTCTATTCAAATCTGAAGACATTTTTTCATATGAACCAAAATATGAAGGTCATTTCTGCAATCTCCCCTGGCTTTGTGAGTTATCCACTCCCCCTCATTGTAGGGCCTCCAGGTTAGATGACAGGCTCACCCCAGCTGCCCTCATCAGCCAAGACTGTGAAGGAGTGGAAATAGACGTCATTTCCTTTTAGGGCCCTCACATCTTTTTAAAATATCATTTTTACTAAAATGGCTATTAGGTACTACACTGCCTAAAGCCTTGCACAAGGAAAACAAATGCACACACACACACACACACACACACACACACCTCAATTTTCATGTTATTTGAACTTGTGTTTGCTATCTGCCATGACTGACTGTTTTAACAAGACTAGAAGCCAATGAAATAGAAAGCTGATAATTCAAAGAGCACACGTCTCATCTTCAAGTACATCTCTGTGCAAGTAGCTGAACTCTGCGACCCAGCGTCATCTAACATGAGCACAGCACTCTGCAGTCAGTCCCCCACCTCACTGCCTCCCATGCCGCACCGTGTTTCTCCTCTCTTCTCTTGCTCATGGTTGTATGCATGTATGGCCGTCTTCCTTACCACTTGTCCCTCAGCTGGCCAGGTGTCTCCCAGGAGAGCCTCCCTTTCTCCAGGAAGCTTCTCCACTCATCTCCAGCATACCCCCGTCTTTGATAATCAGTCACACCCTGACTGATGTTTTCTCTTGGTGTCATGTGTTCATCTACCTACACAAATGAAGCTTACTCATTAAGGGAAGGCATTGTGTCTTATACAAAAGAAAAGTCTCTTTGTATTTACAGCAGGGACTCTGTCATTTCCTCTTAAATGTCACACAGAATGTACTAGTTATGGTTTTAAGAGCACCAGGTCTGTTTAACCTACCTGACCTCTTTACTTGATGTCTCAAAGGCACCTCAAACTCTACATGTCTGAGATCCCAGTTCGTGAAGCTCCATAGGAGCCCATTTGTCCTGCTACCTTGATCTCAGTGAGTGGTGCTGCTGTTCATCTGGTTCCTCAGTCAAACATCTAGACCTTATCCTTGGCAGCTACCTTTTCTTTAGCCCTCATTCCAACACACCACCACTGTCTACCTAAGTCACCTCCCAAACACCTCTCTGACCACCCACGGACTTCTCTCCACTGCCACACCTGTCATGCTGGTCTAAGCCGCCACCACCTGCTGCCTGTGGCCACAGCCTCCTATTTGGTCTCCCTGCCCCTGTTTTTGAAACATGAGTCTACACAGATCACCCTGTACACAAAGTTTTCTTTTTGTTCTTTGATAAGGACTACGCTCCCCATCGCTGCTTAGGGGGCCCTGCAAGGTCTGGCCTATCAATCACAGCACCTACCCTGCCTAGGGTTCTATGGGCCTCCCTTGGCCTCCTTCAGCTCCAGGGGCTTGCATGCTCCATCCCCTCCACAGTGATTTTCACATGCAGCTACCCTCCCCAACCCCCAATCTGCTAGCAATATCGTTCCGTGACCTCTTTCATCTAGCTCAGAGCACAAGTTCCTGATCTCCTGGACTAGGCTGCAGCCTCCAGTACTGCTTTTTGTATTTATTCCTGTGATGACTTGGTCAATCTCTCCTGAGGTCTGAGCTCCCTGAGCACTCAGACCGTGTCTCTGCTGTATTCCTAGTCCTGAGCACAGTTTCCGGCCCAGAGCAGGCGCCCGAACAGCCATTATCGCAGAGTGGCCCAGTGCTCACACCACGCTCACACGGTCTCATCATACAGATGAGGACATGGAAACACAGACTCTGTGCCCTTTCCAGGCCACAGAGCTGATGAGGATCAGAGCTGAAGCAGGTTTTCTGAACCCCAACTCTGTGCTTTCTGTACACTGGTTTTTCTCACATGATTGTACTAAGTAGCATAGTAATGAACACAGGCTTGAACAGTAGAGAGAGCTCACCTCAGATTCCAGTCCTGCTTTGACCTACTTGTATGATGTTAGGCAAAACAGTTCACCTCTCTGACTAAGGACAGTGCCCACCCACGGGGCTGTGGTGAAAACTGAACAGGACAGGTGCAGTGAGCCCCTCTCCGAGTGCGTGGCATGAGGTGGGCACATGTAAATGTTAGCTAACCTTAATGATGGACAGATGGTGTATGCTGTAACTGTGTGCTGCGCTACAGCACTGAAGCTTCCGACTATGCAGTATAAACCCTTTGCTTCACTGTGTTAGGAATTCTAGCCATTCCCCACTGCTTAGTACAGATGCAAACTCTGTGTAGTCTACTTTTCATGGCCCTGACTTTGCTCCTGGCACAGAGCTTCCTCTTTCTTCCTCAATCCCAGCACCGTTTGTACTTGGGCAGGAGCCCGGAAACCTGCCTCTTGGGTACTTAGGTATAGATTTCCAGTGGCAGAAAGAATTCTAGCCAGCTGCAGACTACAACTTGTATTGTTCTCTTTCTTTTTCCCCTCCTATGCACAATCCTCCTAAAATCAATGTAGAGTTTCTCTGAAGGGATTGCAAAGGCAGACAGTCACAGCTTTCCCCAGCCTGGGAGCTGACCTGCAGCAGCCTGCCCTGACCTCTGTTTCTTCTTTGCTAAAAAAGGCAGGGCTTCCATCAGCCCATCTCAGGTGCAATCTTCCTTCTAGCAGAACAATTTTTTATGGCAGATGGAGGTCGACGAGGCCACCAGCATGGCACAGGTCACTGAAGAGGCCAAATCCAATCCATATAGAAAAAAATGGGGGTGGGAGAGCCCCTTCCTCCTGGGAACTCCCCACTTTAAACTCCTTGTTGTCTTGCAATATACAAACAATGTAACAACACAAATGCACTGGAACAACTGTGTTCACAGTCTGAGACTATTCTCTAGTGTCAGCCGAGGTCCACGGCTGCCCAGCCTCAGGGCTGATGTTGGCTACGCTGATGCAGCATCACCATATCCCCCTCGGGCTCTTTACCTGTCCTACCATGGGGACAGGGAGCCTCTGTGAGCTCGTGTTTCTCCTGTCCCGAGAGGTGGTGTGGAACCAAGTGAGGAACGGCACAGCTGAGAGTTAGCTGCCTTCCACCCCCAGCTCTGCTGCGCCACCTTGTCTACTCAACCTCTTGGAGCTCATTTTCTAACTGCAGAAAGAGACTGACTGCAAGCCCAGGGCGGGGCCTCCTCTGGAGGCTAGAACATGTTACCAGCTCAGAAACACGAATATTCCCCCATTCCTTCCCATGTGCAGTTATAACAGGCCCTTTTAAAAGTATGGTACAGATATGGACTACAGAATTTCAAAAGTGTAACTTCCTCATTCCCTGAGTGCCCTTATCTCTAACCTTGAGCCTCTATTTTTCTCAATATGGGAAATGTAACCCAGTTGCTTCTAGGTAAAGAGTTAAATCATGTAATCTCTCAGTTTAGGTTTCCATAAATCAGCCACTTTCTCATTTGAAAACTCCCTGCTGGGTTTAATTCTGACTCCACCCTGGGAGGATTCCAAGCCGTAGGGGACTCACGTCACACAGGTCATAATGTCAGCAGGGATTTGTTGTTTTCTGCCTGTCCTTCCGTCCTGCTCCTGGCTGGCAGCCTGTGAACTGTGGGTCACCTGGAAGGGTCCTGGGTGCGGCCCTCACAGCTCTGCTCCAGCAGCTGTGTCCAAGCACGCGTCCAGGGCTGCAGGCGGTAGCTGTGTCCTCACAGGGTCCTGAGAAGACTGTGGCCTCTGCCTGCCAGATCCATGTGGGCTCCTGTCCCGTCTCCCATCACTGTCGTTCTTTACCCTCTGAAGCTTTTGGAACACTTGTTCTGCCCTCACTCCTCTCCAGCATCCTCTGCTCTGTCACTTTCAACCCACTGAAGTTCAAGGGAGGTCAGTGGGATGGGCAAGGCAAGGGTCCCCACCACTCTGGGGATCCCCCAAATTATGGGAGTTCCACTGGGTTTGAGTCCCTCCTCTAGAACCCAGCCTGAAGTGGGTACAGACTACAGCTCAAATCTTGAGAATCTTCTGGAATATTCTTTCCCCTTCCCAGTTTGGATAATTTCCCTCTAATTGAGGGGTAACAGGAGGCTAGAGATTAATTTTTTAAAGATTTTATTTATTTATCTTTAGAGGGGAAGGGAAGGAGAGAGGGAAAGAAACATCAATGTATGGTTGGCTCTTGGGCATCCCCCGCTGGGAACTGGCCTGCAACCCAGGCCTGTGCCCTGACTAGGAATCGAACCGTGGTTGTTTCGTTCATAGGCCCGCACTCAATCCACTCACTGAGCTACACCAGCCAGGGCTAGAGATTAATTTTTACCTAGATTAACTGTACTTCTCAAATCTTTTTCTATCTTTCAGGCTTCTCAGTGTGAGGGTGAAAACTTCACCTTGTTGAGCCCCAGGGCCGTATGGCGAGGGTGCCTTGTGCCTGGCTGTTCGTGACAGAGGCTGGGCAAGAGCAAAGCCACAGCTCCTCTGAATATTCCTCACCCTGACTAACACTGCACAGAGGTAAGCTGCTTCCATGAAGAACTGAGAACCCACCCCACCCAACCCTAAATATGTTTGCATTTCTTGTAAATTTCCAATGAATAAGATCCAAAAGACAATAAGGAAATGACCACATGAATTGTGGCCTTTTTGCAAAATTTATTCTAAAAATTAACACACAGTGACACTGTGTTGTGTGTGAATTTTTATGCATAGTTCTACGAATTTTCAAACAGGTACAGATTTATGTAACTATCATCACAACCAGGATATACAATAGTTACATCACTACCCAAAACTCCTCCTCACACCCCCCTCCCATCCCTGACCCCTGGCAACTGCTAATCTGTCCTCCATCACCACATTGTGTCTTGTGGACAGTCTCATATAAGTGGAATCAAGGAGTGTGTTAGCTTTCGACTAGCTCCTTTCACTCAGCTCAATGCCTTTGAGAATCATCCAAGCTGTTACATGTGCCAATTGTTCATTCCTTTTTAATATTCATGGGATCTGTGGAGCTATCCCCTCTTTCACTCCTGTTAAATTGGACTCTTCTGTCTCTTTGTTGTTATCACAGGTTTGTCCATTTTATTAACCATTTTAAAGAACCATCTTTTGGTTTCATTGATTTGCTCTATTATTTCTGTTTTCAACATCATTGATGTCTCCTCTTGTCTTTATGATTTCTTCCCCTTTGCCTGGTTTGGGGTTATTTTTTGTGCTATCCTGTGACTCTCCTATATGCTGTAAGCACATACTGTCGTCCCTCTGTATCCACAGGGGTGCTGGTTCTGGGACCCCTGCAGATACCAAAATCCATGGATGCTCAAGTCCCTTATATAAATGCTGTAATATTTGTATATAGTATTTGCATATTGCATGTAGTGTTTGCACATAACCTACACACATTGTCCTGTATGCTTTAAATCATCTCTGCATTACTTTTACTACCTAATACAGTGGAAATGCTATGTAAACATTGCTTTACTCTACTATGTTGTTTGGGGAAGAATGACAAGAAAAAAGTCTGTACATGTTTTGTACAGATGCAACCATCATAGGCCTCACTACATCAGCAATAATGTACATTTTTTATAAGCATTTTCAATCTGTGGTTGGTTGAATTCCCAGATATAGAACCCATGGGTACAGAAGACTGACTGCATTATTTTTCTAGTATCTTCAGGTAGAAGCTCAGATAATTGATTTGAGACCTTTCTCTTTTTCTGAGCATTTAATGATATAAACATCATTGTCGGCACTGTTAGCTACATTCTACAAATTTTTTAATGTTTTATTTTTATTTTTCTTCAGTTTAAAATATTTTCTAATTTCCCTTGAGACTTCTTTTTGACCTATGGATTATTCAAAAATGTGCTATTTAATTTCCAAATGTTTAAAGAGTTTCCCATCATCTTTTTCTTACTGATTTTTGTTCAATTTCCTAAAGGTCAGACGACATACTTTAAATGAATCCATTACTGTCAATTTGTTTGTTTGATGACCCAGAATTTGGTCTACACTGGCCAACGTTCCATGTGCACTTGAAAAGAATGTATGATCTGCTGTTGTTGGATGGGCCGTTTTATAAGCCCTGAGAAGACCCTGCTGGTTGACGTGCTCTTCAGTTCTGTATCCTTGCTGATTCTGTCTGCTGCATCTGCTTATCATGGTGGGGGGCAGATGGGAGGGAGAGGTTGTTGAATTTTCCAAGTATAATTTTGAATTTGTCTTTTTCACTTCTTAGCTCTCAGTTTTTGCTTGATGGATGTTAAAGGTTTATTGTTTTTTAAAACATATTTTATTTATTGATTTTTAGAGAGGGGGGAAAGGAAGGAAAGAAGAAGAGAAACATCAATGTGTGGTTGTGTCTCTCACATCCCCTGCTGGGGACCTGGCCCACAACCCAGGCATGTGCCTTGACTGGGAATCAAACCAGCGACTTCTTGGTTTACAGGCCTGCGCTCAATCCACTGAGCTACACCAGCCTGGGCAAAGGTTTATTGTTAGATGCAGACACCTTTAGAATTGTTATGTCTTTGTAGTGATGGATGCTTTACGGTTAAATAACAGCCTCTGCTCGAATGCAGAGCATTTTCTCCGCCCTGCAGTCCACATTGTCTGATATCAGTACAGCCACTCCAGCCTCCTTCTGACTTGCACTTCTGTGCTTCATCCTTCCCTGACCTTTTATTTTCAACTGACACCGCATTCTCTTTGAAGCAAGTTTCTTGTTGACAATGTAGAGTTGGGTCGTGTTTTTTTAAATCTGCCTTCCATACATGTTCTAACAATCTTGGTCTTTTGACTGGTGTGTTCAGACCACAGGCTGGCAGACTTTTTTATGGTATTGAATAAACATGTTGGACTTTGTGGCCCTGGTAGTCTGCTGCCCTGCCCAGCTCTGCTACTGTAGCATGAAAGCAGCCACAGGTTGGCATGTGGGAGCGAGTGTGACTGTTTTCTAATAAAGCCTTACTTACAAAATAGGTTTGGCCCATGGGCCATGGTTTGGTAAAATCATTACATTATGTTTAATGTAATTATTGAACTAAAAACATGTATGTAATTAACACATGTAAATATTTGAATTCAGACCTGCCATTTTATTGTTTTCTCTTTATTCCCTGTTTTCCCTTTCCTACCCTTTTTGGGGATTGTTTGAACATTTTCCAGTATTCCATTTTAATTTGTTTATTGTATTTGGACCACATCTTTCTGTATGATTTTTTAGTTGTTGGTCTGGGAATTACAATATGCAAATTTAACTCTTCACAGGGTAATTAAAATCAATACTTTGCCACCCGAGTGGAATGCAGAAACCTGACTGCCATAAGTGCCTCTGCACTCTCTCCCTTGTGTGCACTGAAAACCCCACCAGTCAGTGCTATCATGTTGGCCTCCAGCTTTTAATTGTATTTTAAAGAACCCAATAGGAAAAAAATAGTTTATTATACACCCAGGCATTTACTAATGCTGTTGTTGCCCTTCATTTCTGTAGGTCTAAGTTTCCTCCTGGTACCATTCCCAGAAACTGCCAAACAGAACTCTGTCTGGAGAAATGTCGTTCCCTTATAAGTAACATGTCATTTTGCTCTGCCTGCTTTCAATGTTTTCTGTCTTCGTTTTTAGTTTTCAGCAGTTTGATGGTGGTGTGTCTGGGCATGGATTTCATTGAGCTCACTCTGCTTGAGGTTCACTGAGCTTTTGGGTCTGTAGATTTATATCTGTCACCAAATTTGGAGACATTTGGATCTTTATTCCTTCAAGAATTTTTCAACACACAGTCTCTCCTTTTTTTCTTTTTATATTGTCTCTCAGGTCTCGGGGTCTTCTGTTATTGTTGCTCTTCTTTTAAAATCTATTTTCTCTTGGTTGTTCAGTTTGGACAATTTCTAATTTCTATTGATGGAGCCTCAGTTCTACTGACTCTTTGTCATCTCCAACCAGTGAGTTTCTTATTTTAGTTACTATATTATTTAGTTCTATATTTTCCATTTAATTCTTCTCAATATCTTCTATTTCTTTGATAATATGTTCCATCTTTCCATTCATTTTAAGAACACTTGACTTTAGTTCTTGGGACATTTTAAAGATAACTGCCTTTAGTGTCTTTGCCAAATTAATTCAACATCTGAGTCACCCTGACTTTATGTCAGTTGCCTGGCTTTTCCCATACAAGTTGAGATTTTCCTGGTTCTCTGTATGCTGAGTAATTTTAGATTGTGTCCTGGGCATCTTGAAGATTATGTTGTGCAAGCCTGGGTCTTATTCAAATGCTACGGAAAATTGGTAGTAGGTAATTGATCAGATGGAATGCAGGCTACTAGTTCCATCCAACATTCTGTGGGCTGTGCTTCTGGTGTCAGTTCAGTTTTAAAAGACTTTGAAGTGCTCTTGGCATCTGGCCACACGTGCACCAAACAATGGCCAGTCCGGCATTGGGAGTTGGCTTATCCTGCAGTTCAATTCTCAGAGTCTGCGTATGCTGCTAGGGCGACACACGTGTGTAGAGCTCAGGGGTGGGCCAAGGGGCTCCTAAACACTTTTAAAGGTTCACATTTCCAAGTTCCTCCCTCTCCCCAATCTCTGCAGTCCTTTCTACTTTCCTGGGGCTCCCCTTTTAAGTACTCTAGTCAGAAGGCTGGGACTTTAGCACCCTACCTGTTGTGCAGTTCTCACAACGACTCACATCCGCAGCTAAATTTTAGAAGAGAGGGGAGAGAATAAAAGCAATGAAGGTGCCCCACCCTCATGGAACACAGCTCCACAAAGAAGCAGAGGACGTTTCCCCTCCCTTGGTGTTTGGCTTTGGTATTCTCCTGTGGTCACCACTGCTGTGGCCATGACCATCAGGCAGGCCACTTGTAGGTTGTGGATATGAGAAAAGGGAGAAAAATGGGGAGGTTTATTGGGCTCTCTCTGAGTGCTAGGAGTTCCCTCTCCTACTTCTGTAGCCAGAAACAGAGTGCTTCTCATGGAACTCCCTCTGCCATGTCCAGGTGCCCACTTCCAGGTTTCAAACTGAGCTGGGTTCAGGCCAGAAAATATAGGAAAGAAAAGCTTGTAAATTTATCATGAGTTCTGTGATTCTTCCAATTCTGGTCTTCCTTCCAGTTTGTGGGCTACCTGCTACTTTCCAGAATTCTCAAATTGCCACTCCACGCATTGTGTCCCAGTGTATGGCCATACTCAGTGGTGGGGACAGGGTGGAGCTTGCTCCCTCCATCGCGCCCAGGACCAGAGTTCCACCGGGACCTTTTGGATCACCTTGGTTGTGTGTTGGGTTTTCATATAAGAAACGGTGTTGTGAGGAGCTGCACATTGGTAATAGTATACATTAAGATCTGAAGAAGAAAACTTCCTCACCATATAAAGAAGAAGAACATCTGAATATCTCAGGTCTAAAAACTTGCCTAGGCCTTTACGTTTGGGAAGAAACATAGTATCTTGTGGATCTTGTTCAACAGCTGCTTGAATCTGTTTCATAGCTTGCCCTGGGCACGGAGGATGGTCTTCTATGAATGGGCATTTGTCCCAGGAGTGGGGCAAAATACTGAGTTTCTGGCCAACCTCATAGTTAATCTCAACAGAGCAACAATTGTTACTTAGGGTTTGGCAATTTGGGGCAGCGTGAAACCAACCCACTGCCAGTGCTCCTTGGCTCATGGCGCCAGGTTGCTGAGTGCAGCAGGGCTTTTCCCTGCCGTTCTCCACCAAATGCCAGAAGTGTGAACTCTCCGCATGCACTCAAGATGCCGTTTTACATTGAGATTTTGGTCTTCTGGTGTTGCTAGATTGATACAAGAATAAGGAAAATCAAAGCAGAAATACCCTCACCACTGCCTGGGAAAGGGTCCTGGGTGGCATCTTGGGAAACTGTCACTTTCCATGCAATGGAAACTGTCACTTCCCATGCAATGGGAACTGTCACTTTCCATGCTTCCTGGTCAGAAGCAGGGCCTGCAATAAATGTCGCACGTGACTTCATCCAGCTACCGTGCTGATGGGCTAAACCCACCTCTGCATCATTTCGATCACAAGAAATCAGTTTCTTGTCTTTGTCAGTGAAATAGCACGGTTGGAATAGAGGCAGGAGCACTGGACTGGGGGCAGGAGACCTCTATGAAGTCTTGGTTCTACTGCTTAACTAGCCATTTTAGGCTAGGAACTACCCCTCTTGCCCTGGTTCTGTATCTGGAAAATGGGAATACGAAGAGGTCTCCTGCCTGTCTTTGGCAACACTAAGAGGAGAAAATAGCTTTACAACTCTTGGCTGGGACATTTGACTGGGATCTTCTTAAAGGAAGATACTGCGTCATATCCATTTTATTATTCTGAGATTTAGCAGGTGCTTGCTAAGAACAGGAGTAAAAGTAGGTTTACAGTTGTTCATATGGAAAGTAATACAAAGATTAATCAATAATAATATAAGAATAGACCCTGTGTTTCGCATAAACTCATAACTCTAAAGCTAATTTTGCCCCACCTTGTATTTGATGAATGGGATAATCAATGAAATATTATTTCATCCAAACAAACTGAGTTACCTATGAGATGGGCACCAACACACCTGCCTCCAAAGGTTAATGAGAGGATTAAATGAGATAATGTGTACAAAAATACGACAGGCAAAGAAGTGCCTAGGACACACATGGAGTTCAGGGTTAGTTTCCCTGTAAATTATGTAGGCGTTTCAGCAGATTTTTGAGACTAAAGCAACAGAGTTCTCAGAACTGCACTAACTGAATATTATTGGACTTTTTACAGAGTCGGCCTAAGATATCAACTACCTTCGTGTCCTCCAGCTCTTTTGAGAACTGGCCCCTTTATCATTACGTAATGATGCCCCCCTCTGACTGACCGTCTTCCTTGTCCTGAAGTCTGCTCCTCGTCAAGTTCGTTAGACAGCTATCCCACCTTTCTTCTGAAAAGTGTTAGCATGCTGCATCTCTCTCCATCCCTGTATCTTTAATTCGAGTCTTCGCATTTAAATTGGGTTTCTGGTCAGCAGCATATACTTGGGTTTTTAAAAAGTCATTTACGAACATCTTTATCTTTTAACGAGTGTGTTTGAACCACTCACATTCAGTATGATTATCAATATAGTCGAGTTAATCTCTGCCACCTTGGTAACTTTTCTGTATACTGCATTTCTTCTTTGTTTCATTTCCTCCCCTCTTCTTCTGCCTCCTCTATACCTGTAAAATAAACATAGTTGCCTTGCTCTGTGTTTCTTTCAAACTGACACAAAAGTGGAGAAATACTATTAAAGAGAATTTCAGAAATGCTATCACCTCCTGCCTGTTTTGTCAGCACAGCACTTAGGATAGTTGTTGTTTTCAAGAGAACACTGTCATGTAGCCTCAATGTTTTTTGGATTTTAAATGTTTCCCTTTCTGTTCCTGGTAAGGCCAAAGTAATGGGCTTTCACTCTCTCCAGGGACTGAATTACAGATATAAAATTGCTTGACCCTTAGGTCTGTGCAACACATAATTGCTTTTGTGAATTATCTCATAGGCAAACCACTCGAAGTATACATCAATCTTATTCTTGCTGCCTTAGTAATTTGATTGTCAGGAATAAAATGAAAAATGAAAGCAGTGGTGTGTTTTTAATTCCAAAGCTAGTTTGAATTACGTCTGTGGCATGGGCAGGCCTGTAGCTCACACTTCAGTGAATGGGGGAGGAAACAGCACCTGCTCTGTGAACACTCCCTGGAACTGAAGGCAATGCTTGCTTGGCACGTGCTCATCTCACTGGGCACAGATTGTCACTTCCAGACAATGCCCTGTAGATGTCACCATTGCCACTTCTCACAGGATAAAGTGCCTGCTTCACAGGGGGCAGGTGGAGGCCAGACTTTGCTAACACACATGATTGTCAAGGAATCAGGAAAATCTGTTTTTCCTTACCTGTTCACATCTGAAATCGCCACGTTCTAGGGTGTTATTCATTCTTTCTCATGTTCATCCACTGTCTGGTACCTGGTGTTGCAAAGCGCCCTCCTCACCTTTTAGAAATCCCTCCCTCTCTCCCTGTCTCCCTAGCTTCTTCGAGGTGGGATGCTCCTGTTTCCAACAACTCCATTTCCCACTGCTCCGGTTCCTTCTGCTTTCCTCCTCCTCTGCCCCCACAGGGGTGTGCCCAGTGCCTTCTTTGCTCCTCTGTACACACTATCCTGTCGGTCTCATCCCCTTTATGTCAATTCTGTATAAATGGCCCCCATATTGATTTTCCTAAAGTTTCCTTTTCCTCTCCTGACCTTGAACCCCATACTTAACTTCATAATCATAACTCTCCAGCATCATAAAGCAGAAAGCATCTTGGAAGTCAACATAGGTGTGGGGGTGGGGGTGGGGGGTTCAGGGGAGGGGAGGCTATACCAGGTGTGGAGGGATGCTCTGGAACACACTAACACAAGCAGGATGCTAGCAACCACAAATTAAATTAATCAAGAGAAGCAGAACTTAAGAGCCACAGGTAACTCTAAAAAAATAGAAGCTCCTCTGACCTGAAATTCCTGGGAGAATGGGACACAGGATACCCCTAAAATGTGGGATGAGATTCTAGACAATTTCTTCTGAATTTCAAAAGGGCAGGCAATATTTGAGTTGATATATATATATAATAAAACGTGTGTGTGTGTGTGTGTGTGTGTGTGTGTGTGTGTGTGTGTGTGTTAATGTGCCTGTCGCTACGGGCCCACTAGCCCTGGACCTTGAGTTTGCTGATGCACAGAGTGTGCAGTTCCACAGAAGATATTTAACAAGACAACCCATGACACCTTTAACTATTTCCAAGTTATAAACACATACAAGTCCTACATTCTTAAGACTTACCATTCCACAGATCCATGGTTTTGCTCGGGAGTTGCTAGGGTGAGAGTTTGTCACTTACCATCTGGAACACTTTGTGACCATTAAAACCCCACTGAGCCCCGTAATTGGTTCACAGCCATGGAGCCTCACGTCCTGTATCCGCCCTTTCCTTCCTACCCTTGGTCCTCCTTCTGGCCCTCTTACCTCTCACCTGGATTGTTAGTTACTCCAGCAAAGCCTCCAAATTGTTTCTCTACCTGGAGTTTTCCTACCATGCATCTCACCTATTTGTCTTCCTCAAATGCAGCTTCAAACACTTTTGTACTCTGTCCAAAACTCTCTGCACCTCCTGACTGCCTCAGAGTCCCTTCTCTTTACTATGTGATGCAAGTCCAGAAACCCTTCTGCCTAGTTTCTAGTTATTGCCAGTCTCACACTTCAACGTTTAGACAAATTAAATTCTTCCCAGATCCATCCTGTCCTTTACCAGGATTGTGCCCCATGAAGTGCTGGATCCCTCCCCCTGTGATGACTGAAATGGTACTTACTCTGGGGGGCTGGATCATCAGCATCTGCCCCCTCTGAAGGGTCCCCAGGGACCCTGATTGGAGGAATCCCTCCTTTCTGCAGAGATCTAAACAAATGTCTGGGACTTCTGGCCAAGATGGAGGCATAGGAGGACATACTTTGCCTCTTCACACAAACAAAAGGAGGACAACAAGAAATGTAAAAACAAAAAATAACCAGAAATGCCAGAAAATTGAACTCTATGGAAGCCAGACAACCAAGGAGTTAAAGAAACATTCATCCAGACTGGCGGGAGAGGGGGGGGCAGAGATAGGCAGCTGGGGTGAAAGGATGCAGGGCAAGGCAGAGCCTTGAGGACCAGGCAGTCTCACATTTGCACGGATAAACCAGGAGGAACAACTGGGGAGCTAGACACACCATGCAACCCAGGGTACCAGCATGGGGAAATAAAGCCTCAAAACCTCTGGCTGTAAAAATCTTTGGGGATTGCAACAGCAGGAGAAACTCCCAGCCTAACAGGAGAGTTCATTGGAGAGACCCACAGGGTCCTAGAATATACACAAACCCACCCACCTGGAATAAGCACTACAAGGGCCCAGTTTGCTTGTGGGTTGCAGGGGAAGGGACTGAAAGCCAGCCAAGAGCCTAGCAAGTGGCATTGTTCCCTCTTGGATGTCTCCCCCACATACAGCACCTCAATGCAGCAATGTGGGTTGCCCTGCCCTGGTGAATACCTAAGGCTCTGCCCCTTAGAACATAACAGGTGTGCTGAGACAAAAAAACATGGCCCAAATGAGAGAACAAATCAAAGCCTGAAAAATAGAACTAAGCAATGAAGACATAGTCAACCTATCAGATGCAGAGTTCAAAACACTGGTAAGCAGGATACTCACAGAAAAGGTTGAGTATGGTAAAAAAAAAAGAAAGAAAAAAAAAAGAGGAAAGAGTGAAGGTTATGCAAAGTAAAGTAAAGCAAAATATACAGAGAACCAACACTGACAGGAAGGAAACTGGGATGCGAGTCAATGATTTGGACCAGAAGAAAGAAATAAACATTCAACCAGAAAAGAATGAAGAAACAAGAGTTAAAAAAAATTAAGAAAGTCTTAGGAACCTCTGGCACAACTTTAAACATTCCAACATCCAAATCATAGGGGTGCCAGAAGGAGAAGAGAAAGAGCAAGAAATTGAAAACTTATTTGAAAAAATAATGAAGGAGAAGTTCCCCAATCTGGCAAGGGAAATAGACTTCCAGGAAATCCAGGAAGCTCACAGAGTCCCAAAGAAGTTGGACCCAAGGAGGAACACACCAAGGCACATCAGAATTACATCACCCAAGATTAAAGATAAGGAGAGAATCTCAAAAGCAGCAGGAGAAAAGGAGACAGTTATCTATCAAGGAGTTTCTATAAGATTATAATTGATTTCTCAAAAGAAACCTTGAAGGTAAGGAGGGGCTGGAAAGAAGGATTCAAAGTCATGAAAGTCAAGAACCTATATCCAAGATTACTCTATCCAGCAAAGCTTTCATTCAGAATGGATGGGCAGATAAGTGCTTCCCAGATAAGGTCAAGTTAAAGAAGTTGATCATCACCAAGCCCTTATTATATGAAATGTTAAAAGGACTTATCTAAGAAAAAGAAGATAAAAAATGTGAACAGTAAAATGATGGCAAACTCACAACTATCAACAACTGAACCTAAAAAAAAAAAAAAAGGAAAAACAAAAACATACTAAGGAAACAACTAGAACAGGAATCACAGAAATGTAGGTCACCTGGAGATTATCAGCAGGGAGGGGGAGGGGAAAGAATGGGGGAAAAGGTACAGGGTCTAAGAAGCATAAATGGTAGGTAGAAAATAGACAGGGGGAGGATAATAATAGTATAGGAAATAGAGAAGCCAAAGAACTTATATGTACAACCCATGGACATGAACTAAGGGGGGTGGATGCGGGTAGGAGGTGGGGTGCAGGGTGGAGGAGAATAAACAGGAAAAAAAGCATAACTGTAACAGCATAATCAATAAAATATATTCATTAATTAACTAATTAATCAATTAAACATTGTCTTTCCTCCAGACTTGGAAGTCAGTGTCTGAGACCTAGTTTTCAGATCTTCCATGTAACAAATGGGTATTGAATTACACAGGATGGCTAGGGTGGACTGTGATGTATGTGTGGGTCAGAGATAATTCTGAGTGTACCATACCAAGGGGAAGAGGGGTGGAAAGTGTGGAGGGAGGTTCTCGGCACAGTTCACTTCGAGTGACCAGGTGCCTTACACAAAGGGACCCACGCTCCCAGTTCTAACCTGGATAAAAAAGTATAGCACAACCCCGAACCCGCACCTCTCAGAAAGCAGATGGCAAAAGCAGGTGAGGAGAGGGCTCAGCCTTATCAGGACACTACTCCACTGCTCTCCCCACTCCCTCTGTGCTGGCAGTGTCCCTGAGGAGCCTCGGGAGATGACCATGTCCTTACAAATTCATCCATGTTTTAAATGCTCCACAGAAGTTGGCTGCTTAAAAATGGTTTTCCCAAAGAGAAAAATCTAATATATCTTCTAAACTGTGGTGGTCATACCACACACATTGAAGGTGGGCTACACCAATTCACAGGCATCCTCAATCCCCCAAGGAGGAGCTAGACACTTGGGTGTTTAAGTAACAGCATTGCCACAGTTGGAGGAAGAAATTAAACTGGAGATGTCGGGGCATGAGAGCCCCTTCACTGTAGTCTTGTCCCTGAAGTTGGACCCTCAGTCACCCCACTTTATACTGAAGAAAGGGTGAAGAGAGGGAGCGTAGAAGATGGAGTCACTGTGACCAAGCTGCTACAACTATTGTCAGCATTATGAAGGTTCGGGCACGCAGAAAGACTCCATTCTTGTTCTAACTAACATGGGAACTCAAACCTTTTTGAACTTTCCAGTCCTGCATCAATGCCTGGGTCTCCCTCTGGACCTACAAACAGCCCTCTAATTCCCCCTGAAGGACTCATGTATCCTGGTCACCTGATAATCCCCTGAGGACCATGTTTACATCCACCTGACCTCCATTATGCAATCACTGGACACGACCAGATCACCTGGCATCCATCATCCCGACTGCCTGACACCTGACTGATAACTATTCTGGACCATCCTAGGGCTAAAAATGCAGGATTGATAATTCTCAAGGATGCACTTTTTACTATAAGAACATTGAGCTTTTCTTTCTTCTTTGGAATACTTTTGGGTTTTTGCCTAGCTGTGCTTCTAGTTTGCAAATTCTAAAGCCCCTGAATAAATCTCTATCATTTATTCCTAAGAAACCCTTGAGACTCTTTGAGTTCCTTTGGCAATAGAAAAACTGAGGTCTAGGATAGTTAAAAAACTCATGTCTCACAGAAAAAAAGGGTTTGAGGCTAAGGCAACAATATTGCCTATCTCCTCAGGCAGTAATTATATTAGAGTTATCATTTCTTCAACTTGTTTTTATTTTAAGAGAAGTTTACAGCATTTAATTTATTTCAAATACATTTCCAGTGGCATACAAGCAAAGATATTGGTACTTATCAGAGGGCAGGGGTCTAGATGGGTTGAATAGCAGAGCCTCATGAGGTGCCCTTCCAACCATGCACTGCTGCCCCCCAGGACTGCAGTGAAACCACGCTGGCTTCCACCTTAGAATATTTTAAACACATGTACTTTTACCACAGACCACTTTTACCTGACTGCCAACCAGGGAGGGTCTGGGGAAATTCCTTTAGAAAGGAATAGGTGGAGGTTGTCTTTTCTTCCAATGGCATCTCTCCACACAGTCAGACACCAGTCAAAGAAGGGGACAGGTTCCAAGAAATGTGCTGTTAGGTGCTTTCATGCTTGTTCGAGCATCACAGAGCACACCTACACACGCCTGGGTGGTATAGCCTACTACTGTAATTGTACATGCCATACTTTATACCGCAGGCAGTGCAGTTGCACCAGCATCACCACACACACTTGTGTAATTGTAGTGTTAGCCCTGATGGTTGGCTGCCTTTTTTTTTT